>PVLD010002845.1:0-118065 GCA_004027595.1 Dinomys branickii
CCACAGCCTCGCCAGCATCTGTTATTGGATGACTTTTTCATACTGGCCAGTCTTACTGGGGTGAGATGAAATCTCGATGTTGTTTTTATTTGCATTTCTCGAATGACTAAGGATGTGGAACATTTTCTCATGTATTTATTTACCATTTGTATTTCTTTGTCTGAGAATTGTGTATTCATCTCAGATGCCCATTTCTGGACTGGGTCTTTGAATTTGGAAAGGTACATGTTTTTTAATTCTTTGTATGCTCTAGATAGAAGACCTTTGTCTGAGGGACAGCCAGCTAGGATTTTTTCCCAATTTGTGGGTTTTCTTTTTACTTTGCTGGTGATTTCTTTAGATGTACAAAAACTTTTCAGTAGGATGAGGTCCCAATTATTGATTCTTTGAAGTGTTTCCCTTGTAGTTTCATTTTTGTTCATGAACTCTCTGTCTACTCCTATGTCTTCAAGATTTTTACCTACTTTCTCTTCCAATAGATTTAGAGTTTCTGTGTTAATGTTGAGGTCTGTGATCCATTTTGACCTGAGTTTGGTGCATGGTGATAGAGTTGGGTCTATTTTCAGTTTTCAGCAAGAGGCAAGCCAGTTTTTCCAGCACCATTTATTAAAAAGGCCTTCTTTTTTCCACTGTGTTTGGTTGAACCCTTTGTCAAATATTAGGTAGCTGAGTGGGTTTTTCATTGTGGTTGCATCTTCCAGTCTGTTCCATTGATCCTCAGGTCTGCTTTTTAGCCAGTACCAGGTTGATTTTATTATAGTAGCTTTGTAGTATAATTTCAGGTCAGGGATTGTGATTCCACCTGACTTGTCCTTATTGCCCAGGATTGCTTTTGCTATTCTGGGTCTCTTCTGGTTTCAGATGAATTTGAGGTATATTTTCTCTAGATCTGTGAGGTATGTTAACGATAGTTTGATGGGAATTGCATTGAATCTGTACAACAGTTTTGGTAGTATGGCCATTTTTACAATGTTAGTTCTTCCTAACCATGAGCAGGGTATGTTTTTCCATTTATTGAAATCCTCTTCAATCTCCTTTTTCAGAGTATTATAGTTTTCACTGAATGAATCTTTCACATTCTTTGTTAGATTGATTCCTAAGTATTTCAATTTCTTGGTTGCTATTGTAAAGGGTATGGTTTCCTCAATTTCTCTCTCAGTCTGTTTGTTGTTCGTGTACAGGAATGCTACTGATTTTTGGGTGTTGACTTTGTATCCGGCTACGCTGCTGAATTTGTCAATTAATTCCAGGAGTTTTCTTGTGGAGTTTTTGGGGTCCTCCATGTATAGTATCATGTCGTCTGCAAATAGTGATAGTTTGACTTCTTCCTTTCCTATCCTTATTCCTTTTATTTCTCTCTCTTGTCTGATTGCTCTGGCTAGTGCTTCCAAAACTATGTTGAATAGGAGTGGTGACAATGGACATCCTTTTCTTGTTCCTGACTTCAAAGTGAAGGTTTTCAGTTTATGTCCATTTAGTATGATGTTGGCTGTTGGTTTGTTGTAGATGGCTTTGATCAGTTTGAGGTAGAGGCCATCTATTCCTATTTTTTCTAAGGTTTTTAACATGAATGTATGTTGGACTTTATCGAAAGCCTTCTCTGCATCTATTGAGATGATCATGTGATTTTTGTCTTTGACTGTATTAATATAGTGTATTACATTAATTGATTTGCGAATATTGAACCATCCCTGCATTCCTGGGATGAATCCTACCTGGTCGTGGTGTATAATTTTCCTTATGATTCGCTGTAATCTATTTGCCAGTATTTTGTTGAGTATCTTTGCATCTATGTTCATTAGCGAGACAGGCCTGTAGCTCTCTTTCTTGGTTGGGTCTCTCTCTGGTTTTGGTATCAGTATAATACTTGCCTCCAGAAATCTGTTGGGGAGAGTTGCTTCCTTTTCGATTTCATTGAAGAGTTTGAGGAGTGTTGGCATTAGATCTTCTCTAAATGTTTTATAGAATTCTGCTGTGAATCCATCAGGGCCTGGGCTTTTCTTTGTTGTTAAGTTTTTAATGATGTTTTCAATCTCATTTATTAATATTGGGTTATTCAGGATTTTTACGTCTTCCTGATTCAATTTTGGCAATTTGTACCTTTCTAGGAATTTGTCCATTTCTTCTATGTTTTCTATCCTATGGGAATACAGATTTTCAAAGTAGGTATTAATAATCTTTTGTATTTCTTTTGGATCTGTAGTGACTTCCTCCTTTTCATTCCTTATTGCATGAATTTGAGATCTTTCCCTTCTTTTTTTGATAAGGTTGGCTAGGGGTTTATCATTTTTATTTACTCATTCAAAGAACCAACTCTTTGATTCACTAATTTTTTGTAGAGTTTTCTTCATCTCAATTGCATTAATTTCTGCCCTGAGTTTTATAATCTCTTCCCTTCTTTGGGCTCTTGGTTTGGCTTGTTACTCTTTTTCTAAGAGTTTGAGGTGTATCATTAGGTTATTTATTTGCTCTCTTCCTATTTTCTTTGTACATGATTTCATTGCTATAAATTTCCCTCTGAGGACTACTTTCATTGCATCCCACAGATTCCGATAGGTTGTACTTGCATTTTCATTTATTTGTAGGTAATTTTTAATTTCTTCTTTAAATTCTTGTGTGACCCATTGGTTATTCAGTAGGTTGTTGTCTAATTTCCACGTGTTTATGTGGTTTTTGGAGTTCTCTTTGTCATTAATTTCCAATTTTATTACACTGTGGTCCGATAACATGCATGGGATAATTTGAATTCTTTTGCATTTAGGTAGATATGCTCTATGGGCTAGAAGGTGGTCTATTTTGGAGAAAGACCCATGTGCAGCTGAGAAAAATGTGTATTCTGATACTGTGGGGTGGAACACTCTGTATACATCTACTAAGTCCATTTGTCCACACTTTTGGTTCAGGTCTGTTATTTCTTTGCTGAGTTTCTGTCCGGTTGACCTGTCTCTTTGCGTCAGAGGGGTGTTTAGGTCCCCTATTACAATAGTGTTATTAGTTATTTGATTTTTTACGTCTGTCAGGATTTGACTTGTAAAGTTTGGTGCTCCACTGTTTGGTGCATAAACGTTTAGGATTGTTACCTCTTCCTCTTATAGCTTTCCCCTAACTAGTATGTAATGGCCTTCTTTATCTCTTTTGATTGTTTTTGGTTTGAAGTTTACATTGTTTGCAAACATAATAGCTACCCCTGCTTTTTTCTGGGGACCTGTTGCATGGAGAATTGTTTTCCAACCTTTAACTTTCAACCTGTGGATTTCTTTTTGAGTAAAATGTGTTTCCTGTGTACAGCATATCGTTGGATTGTGTTCCTTAATCCAGTCTTCCAATCTTTTCCTTTTGACTTTTGAGTTGAGGCCATTTACATTGATGGTTATCATGGTTATATGTTGGCTTATTCTAGTCATGTTATTTACTTGAAGTTTTCCTTCTTTCGCTGACTGTTTAATTATTTGTTCTGTTTAGGGAGTTATTTCTATAGCTGTTCTTGGGATTGTGGTCTCTTTTTTCTCTGTCTAGAATATCTTTTAGTGCTTTTTCCAATGCTGGTTTGGCACTCGTGAAGTTCTTCAGTTGTTCTTTGTCGCGGAAATATTTTATTTCTCCATTGAATTTGAGGGATAATTTTGCAGGATACATCAGTCTGGGTTGGAAGTTGTTTTGTCTTAGAATCTGTCGTATCTCACTCCAAGCTCTTCTTGATTTCATGGTTTCCGTTGAGAAATCTGCTGTGATTCTGATGGGCTTTCCTTTATAGGTGATCTGTTTCATTTCTCTAGCAGCTTTTAATATTGTGTTCTTTTGCTGGATATCTGGGATCTTGACTATTATATGCTTGTGTGTGTTTTTCTTTGGGTTATGGATCATTGGTATTCTATATGCCTCGCTTAACTGAACTTCAGTATGTTTTACCTTGTCTGGGAAATTTTCTGCTATTATTTCATCAAATGTTCTTTTTATATTGTTTGTGAGATCTCCTGCTGTTTCACACACTCCTATAATTCGAATATTGTTATGTTTTGCCTCATCTTGTAGCTGTTGGATTGACTTTTCTTGTGTCTTTGATGATATCATGAGATTCTTCCTTTCACACTCATAAGCTGCCATGCTATCTTCAAGTTCTGAAATTCTATCTTCGGTTTCATTTAAACGGTTTTTCATGCTTTCAGCGGTAGTTTTCAAATCCTGGCATTCTCTTTGGACCTGTTTCATTCTTGGTAATTCATTCCTAAATTGCTCTTGTAACGTTTCCATTTGTTTCCTATTTTCTTCTAGTCTTTTGTGTATTTCTTCTCTATGTAAACGGAACATTTCTTCCATCATTGTTTTCAGCTCGTTTTTTGTCTGAGAAATCATTGCAGGTATGTGGCTTATTTCTGCTTTAAGCTTTTTTATGGCCTGTTGGAGTTGTTTCATTTTGGATGCAATCGTTTCATAACTAGCAGGTATGTGGCTTCCTGGTTCCCCTGTATCCTCACATTCAAAACTTGTTCTGGGTGGGGTTGAATTTTGAGACTGCGTTTTGTTCCTCTGCTTTCCCATTTTGGGGTATCAGATTCAAAATGTGGAGCTATAAATTCCCCAGGCAGTTCAGCAGGCAAAGGTCTGCTTCAGAGGCTGCTCCAATGATTCCTTCTCTTTGGGAGAATGTCCCTTAAGCTGTCTGCTGAGATTTCCGCTTCTACTCCCTACCGCAAGACCTGACTGAGGCGTATAAACAGCTCGCCACCCCAGGGGCCTTCCAGACAGGCCACTCAGGTGTTCCTCCCTGGGTGGAGCTCCTTCCCCCCTCACAAATCCCGTCGGGGCGCCTAGCTAGCTCTTCCTACCCAGGAGATCCTGCAGTCCTTAAAGCTGCTTTGATGTCACTCGGTGGGCAGAGCTTCTTCCCGTCTCAGGAAAAACCGGTTAGAGCGCCCACTCAACTCACCCTGGGATCCTGCAGGCAGGAATGCCGTTCAGATGTATCTCCCTGGATCGAGCTTTTTCCCAACTCAGAAATCTCGCAGATCGCAGCTGCTACTGTTCGCGCGGCGCCGGCTGCGGGGGCGGGGCTCTGAGTGGGATCCCGGACCACTGCCCAGATTGGCACAATCTGTCCCAGTAGCACGTAGCAACTTGCTTTTGATTAACATTTCGAGAAAATGCTGGTGTAAGTTTTGCACACACTAGCTTTGTTTCCAAAACACTACATCCACTATCAAGCCGTCTTCTACTCCAGGTGAATGACAGTGTCAAAACAGCAGTTCTGAAGGCGAGAAAGTAGACCATCAAGCTCAGAAACTCACTAAGGGCCCCAGTAAAACATTCTGTAGATGAGATTCTGAGAAGTGACTTCTCTACATAATTAATCAGTGGACGCTTTAGGATGCTAGTCTCTGGAACTACATTCACACCTAATTCTCAGACTGCAGGCAAAAACATGGACCTGGACATAGTACAATGGTCTCATGTTTTGCACATTCTTTAGCCTATTAGTCTGGTTTTCATTCTGTATATATAATAACTAACTCTATAAGGTTCTTATAAGAAAAATAAACATATCTGATGCTGGTAAAATAAAAGGGGTGGGGAAGGGGGGAGAAGAAGGGAATTGAAATGTGTTATATACATGTACCAATCCTGCACAGTGAACGGAATCATCATGTACTGCAAACGTGTACTAATAAAAGTGGAAAAGAAGATAATGTACATTGCTGCTTTATAAAAGAAAAAGGAAAGAGGCAAATAGCATTAGAAAACCTTCCACTAGTGATTTTCCTTTTTAATTTTTTTCCAATCAGTATCTTCTAGTTATCATGCCATTTTTTCTCTTCTTTACATCAAACAAGTATACCCCAAATTCTAATTTTGGTATGTTATTCTCATCATGGTTTCTAGAAGATAATTCAGCTACATATTTTATCTAGTGTTACCATTAAAAATTACCACAAACTTGAAAGCTTAAAAGTTTATTGCTACTATTGCCGTGTTACTATGGGCAATAGTAAACAATAGTAAACAATAGTTATTGTCTACAATAGTAAACAATAGTTCTGTCACAGTTTTGGGGACTAGAAATACAAAATCTTTATCAAGGCGTTGCCATAACTGATTCAGCTGTAAGCCATGAGGAAGAATGCATTCTGTACTTTCCTCTTATCATCTGTTGTCTGAGAGATATTCTTAGCATTCCTTGGCCTGTAGCGGTCTAAATCCAATCTTTAGCTCCATCTTTTTGTGACCTCTTCATGTTGTCTTTCTTTGGTTTTTGTTTTGTTTTGTTTCTTGTTTGGGGAGTTTATTGTTGTGGGTTTTGGTTTTCTGTCTGTTTGGTTTTTGTTTTTCTCAGTGCTGGCACTGGGGCCAGGGGTTTCACAATAAGTGACATCCCCAACTTTCCTTCATTCCCCGTCTTTTTCCTTTCTTCCTTTCTTCCTTTCTTTCTTTCTTTCTTTCTTTCTTTCTTTCTTTCTTTTCTATTTTGAGGTCACTCAAGGTCTTGCTAAACCACTACATTACCCGGGCTGGCTTTGACTTTGAGTCTCCACTTCAGTCCCCAGAGCACTGGGATTAAGGTGTGTATCACCTCATCTGCCTTTTAGCTATTGTTGTTTCTTATAGGGACACTAGGTATTGGATTCAGAGCCCACCCTAAATGCAAGGTGACCACATCTCAGGGTCTTTATATTCTCCAAGACTATCTCTGAATAAAGTAATATTCTTAAATTAGGACCAGGCCTATGTTTAGGATAACACAATTTAACACACTACACCTACAAAAATATTGTGACCTGTGAGATCATTAACTAAGCCCTGTATATTATGCTCCAATCATAGACAAATATATATACATATATATCATTCTTGCCTCTCAGAATCATGGATATGCCTGCTGTCATTTGGGTTTTCCAAGAGTAATTCAGACTTGATGACGGGGCAGTAGGAGGAGGTTCCTGGACACAGAGAGTGTGGTCTGAGCCCCAGTGGCTTTACTACTGTGATATAAGTAAGTTGCTAAACTTCCTTAAACTTTACTTGCCTCTTCTATAAAATAAGTAAACAATAGTAACATCTACCCTCAATTTTAAAGATTTCAGATAAGACCGCTTTGTAAATTATACAATATTAATTTTTATTTTTAGCTAGTTCGACATTCAAGGAAACAAAACTCTTTCTTTTCCAATTTGACATAGGTTTTTCTTCTTTCTGTATATTTACATTGAAATGATTACATGCATGTGTGTATATGAAAGCAGAGGTGATATTAACAACAGCTAATTTATAAAATCAAATGTTTCATAAGTGGGAAATACATCTAAATATTTCACTACATTCATAACTCACAATATGGCTTATTCCAATAGCAGATTAAACAAGAAAAAAAAGAGGGAAAAGTTAAATGTCTTTGGCAAATATCATGTAAACTTGTCCTTCTGAATGCATTTTCATAATCATTTAAAAGGAAATGAATAATAAAATTCAAAAATATAAATTGATGATCATATTGGACTGCAATGAGAGCAGATGTTTTAAGTTATGTAAAAATCTTACCCCATCTGGTAAGCAGTAAAGATGTCTCAACAACAACCCACGGATGAACTGTTGCCAATAAATTGAGTATGGTGAGGATTGGCTAGCATTCAATTTTACTAGATTATTTCATGTAACGCTGAAAGGCTATTAATATGCATCTAATAATTCCACCTCTTACAGTGATTATAATTACAAAATTAGTTTGGAAAATGTTAGAAATTTCATAATGCCAATTTCATGATAAATTTTATCATCAATCACACTTGTTAAACAGTTTATTTTCTCCCAGAAGACTCTGAACCTAGAAATCTGTACTTAAGCGGTTACATGTTTAAGTTAATTGCAGTATTTACTCCACCTCCATGGTAATCAAGATAGGTACCAATAAGAAAGAATAAATTAGAGAATGACTGCCGACTGCACTCTCACTGTCACAGACCCATTCTGTTTGTGATGAGTAGGTGGAGCTATTGTGAGCATTTGTTTTATGTCACTTTGCCTTATAACTGGGTTTCATTGTATGAACTATTTCCAGTCTTTGCAGCGACAAATTGGTGGCTACAAATATAAACTTGCAGCATTATTTCAAGTTGAATTATTACCAGAAAACTTTTTAAAAAGTAATAGAATTGAATCTCATTAAACATAAAGCATGTTCTTTAGACTCTTCCTAATTTGGATCTAAATATTGTTATTCATATCACATTTCTTGTCCTCTTTTTTTAATTCTTATATGAAGACTTTGTACCATTTCACTTATTTATTGCAACTGGGAGGCCAGCAAAAGTCCCTCACACTACAAAGAAGTTTGGAAACGCTGAATTAGTTACTCTCAGGTATGAGCAGACTCCTGCTGAGAACAATAAAAGAGCTTATTGAATTTATGAGGGATAACCCTGTATGAAGCAAAGAAACAAAGGGAGGAGGCTTTAATTACAAGGACAGGTTATTATGCTACTGTATTTTTTTTAAAATGTGTCCCATTAATTCAATTAAAGGAGTACTACACTCATAAAAACATATCTTCACATTCCCTGATGTCCTATTTATACTAGAAGATTGTTTAGCAAAATCTTTTTCATAAATTAGTGGAAATGAGACAGTTAAAACTAACTGACAAAGGCAATGAACATGAAAAGCTTTAATTAAGTATTCTTTCATTTTTAATAGTTTCCTAGTTTTACTCAGTGAGTCCTCAAAAGCTCTGCAAGTGTTTCATGTGCAGAAACAAAAACCATTAACATACAACTTTGGTAAATAAGCATCAGACTTTTGCAGAGATAGTTTAATTCAACAGATACCCACCAACATGACCTTTGAAAAATGTCAACCATAGACAATCACATTCCTGCCCTCCAAAAAGCTTGACACTGTAAATAAAATTGCACTCAAACTCCTAGTCCTGAATGGCCTGCCACCTACCTACTGTCCAGCTCGGTCTCCTGTCTCTTGCCTCATACTACAAAGACTCTGTACATGCCATGCTTCGTTCTGCCTCAGGGTCTTGTTCATTCTAATCTGCAGAGAGCTGAAGTGAGTTTGTCCCATGGACACTTCTCATGGCCATGGCCACCAATCTCTACCAAGAAACTGCTTTTGTACCCTGTGTAATGAAACATCCTCCCCACCACAGGCACTCTTCACCCAAAACACTGTTCATTTGCTTCACACTCTGTAACAGTTTGCAATTATTTTGTCTGTCTCTGGTTGCTGTTTCTCCACCAGAATACAAACTCCATGAGAACAGAGAGGTTATACATCCTCTTCTGTATACTTCCCCTTTACCATTAGAATGTGCTCAATAAATGCTCTCTGGATGTTTTTGAATAAGACACAGGCAACGAAATGATTCATTGTCTGTAGGGAATGGGGGATAAAAACAAAATGCAGACAGGAATGTGAAAATGCAAAAACTAGGTAATAGAAGCATGATGCTATGTGAACCGAAAATAGATAATGATGATTTCAATATGGTTATGAAAAGATGAAACCTGAGTTGGCTCATTACATGTAGAATATCAGGAACAAAGGCAAGACGAGTAAGTTCAACTGGGTCTGCAGAATGACGGGGAGGCAGAATGGACCTGACAGGTGGTCAGGGATGGAAGTGAGCTAGAAACAGGTCTGGAAGATGGCTGCATGTGCAGTGCAGAGAGCACTCAGGCTTTGTAGCAGCATTCAGACTGAACTTTGGGGCCAGGCAGCGGGCGGCAGGCTCAGCACTGAGAACGACACATGTTCCATCTAGAAGCGCAAGTGTTCGCAGACCTGGAGCTCAAGCAAGCCAATAGCAAGCCTCACGAGCGGAGCGTGGTCCCAAGCCTTGACGAAATCTTTTTCTCATCTGTTAATCTTTGCTTGCTTCAGCACCTCAGGCTCTTGATTGAATAAGCCCTCCAGAGACAATGCTTCCATCAACTGTGCCTCAAAAATGAAATCTAACATTTCCTTCTCTTTAAGCGCATTTCATTACAAGCAGTTACTCTTCCCCACCCCCAGCCTCCAATTCTCAAAGGCCCTGGTGAATGATAAAGAAAAAGTAAGGACTTACATACTTGAGGTTTACGTTTTTAAGTAATGTTTCTAAACCCATGTCTAGTTTTATCAGGAGAGGGAATCGGGCAATTTTTCACAGGGTGAAGATAATGGCTTATGCCTGTGGCAGTGCGAATATCTTCAGCGCCTCGCTTTCTGGCTTTAGTGCGGACTGCAGCAGTACTAAGCCCGAGCTAGACAAAGGGCGCTACCTTCCGCAGACTGTTTCACCAAGATAAGGGTGAAGGTGAAAATAAGTCTTAATGCCCCTGGCACACACGTTTCACTTTGTGATAGCAGGAGGTCCATCCATTAGCACTGTAGAGGACAGATTTCAAGTTGACATAATGCAGAGAGATTTTAAGTCATTGAACACAGCAACAAACAGCCCGTTGAGTATAACTTGTGATCCTCATAGATTCCTTTCTGAAATCTGCTATTACTTTTACTCTTTCATGCTAAATGTAGAGGAGGATTTTAATTACCCTGTCTCTTCTTAATATCCCTAATAATGTGATGCCTGTGATACTATTTCTAAGCAGTACTAGTGGGGCTGATTGCTCTGTTCCAAAGACTCTCAGAACTTAATCACAACTTGAACCTGTCAGCCTTTAAACCTGAGCACATGCATGTGTGTGCACATACACACACACACACACACACACACACACACACACACACACACACTTCATAATAATTCTGCATTATTTACATAGGGGTTTGCAACCATGCCTCCAAAGCATTTAAGTATGGAAATATGCTGAGTAACCTAGAATCCTGAGGCAGAGCCATCTCTTTAAGGAAATTCTTAGGCCCTCCAGGTTCAAGGATTTGACTTCTCTTTCAACCCTAAGACTTTCTGAACCTTAGGTTCAGGAAACAATTGGGCACAAGTATAAAGACTTTTAATTTCTGTGTGGTCTTCCACCCTAAGCAGTAAGCCTGAATCTCCTCTGTGAGGCCAAATTTACTACACTGAATAAATATTACAGTGAGTGGTACAAGAGGAAGATTTGAAATCTTAGAACAATGTAGACTTTCTCAAGACTCTAAATACTATGAGTATACCAGGTATGTTTAGAGATGCAGAGACATTACTCATGCTTCTCAAAACACTAGTCTGACTATATCTCCCCCTACTTAAAATCCTTCAGTGGTGAAGCATTGCATTTAGAATAAATCTGAACATCTTCCCATGGTGAAGCCCCCGCCTGATCAGACCTCATGTACATCTTATGAAATCTGCACTCAAATCTGTTTCTAGTACCTACAACCCAGCTAAGTCTCCCACCTTCAGGTTTGTTATTTCCTTTGCTTGGAAGGCTCTCACCATCTCCATTCCAATATTATCATGATAAATTCCTTTTATTTTAGTTTCAACAAATGGGTCATTTCTTCATTGAGGTGTTTTCTTATTATCAAAATTAGATCAGATGCTATTTCTGTAGGTTGATTATTTTTGCTTGTTTTATGGTCTCAGCCTCATCTTGGATTCCTCTGTGGATTATAAACACAATTTTCCAATCAATTCTTTCTGTATTCCTTATAATACATACATGTATGTGTTTTTGGTCCCTAGAGTACTACATGAAGAAGTGGCCCTTTCTGTCTCACATACCACTATATCCATAGTAACACCTAGCACAGTGTCTAGATGTCTGTCGATCTTAACAATGAAAGGGTATGCTAAGCAATTGAAGAGCTACCACTTCTTCCTCAAATACCATCTTTGGTGGAACATTTTTAAATAAAATTATTTTAAAGCATCTTCTCATCCATGTTTTTCAGGCTCTTCTTGGAGCAATGAGTAATTAGCAACTGTAGTAGAAGGGTCAGGTAACTGGTTACTTGGTGGGTTGAGCCCTTTGAGTACAACCTGCTTTGTAAGTTATTCAACTGAATATAAAAATGCATACTTAAAGAGAATACTCCTTTTTGGAAATCTGGCTCATTAGTAACACTGAGGAGTAATGGAGTGTGATTGCAGCCTCACTGCTTTCCTCCAAGCTATTGCACAGGGGCATTTACTAGCACAAAAACTGCGCCCCTGTGTGTGTACCTCAGATCCTGAGAAACCCTGAGTGAGGGCAAGAGCCGTCTGCTTTTCTCCTGGCCACCTCGGTTCACAAATCTGTACACCACTCTCTCAGCTTCAGAAACATATTGTTGTTTATTTATATAGCAAGGAACAATCTAAATATCAACCACATAAAATGTTCAGGACCAGACGCGTACTCTCCACTGTCAAAAAAAAGGAAAAAAAAAATCTCTACTATTAACAGATCTCCCACCTCCTTAGATATTCACGTCTCAGTGTGTGTAAGTTGGTAAAATTGTTTAGGGTTCATTTTCACTTCTTGACAGTTGCTTTGCTTGTTTAAAATTCTCAGAAGCACATATGGTATGGAGATGAAATGCACAAAGTCCCCAGGAAATTTAACTGGAAAGGCACTGACTGTGTCTGTCAGCTCTTATCAGAAACCTCAGCTTCTCCTACCAGCTCTGCATATCCGGCTTTGAGAAGTGCAGGAAAGGTCAGCTGGAATTCAGGTCTCATCAAGTTACTCCTCATCGTAAAGAAGGCTCGCTTTAGATTTTGAACATCTAACAAGTGCTTCAGCACTTCTCCTGTTGCTTGGAAGCAGGTCATGTTTGTTGACAGTGTAATAACCGCACAAAAGTACTTCAGTTGTCCAATTGAAACTTTCTGAATTGATGGGTTTTTGAGTATACTCAGTACTCTCTGAAAAGTTTGGTGTTGCTAAAAGATGAAATAAAGTGTTAGTGTAATTACAGCTTTGAAAGGATATCCACACAGTAGCTTTCAACAATATTAGTAGCATCTACAGGGAAGCAACTACAAAGACTGAAACTCAAGTTAAGGAAAAATACATGTTAAAAGTTAAAAGACAGTATTTGGTAAGAGCTCATAAGTAAGTGAAAGTATACCCCTGCATTCTTTAAACTTTGCAGTCATATCTCCATTGCATATAGAATCAATGCTCATGTCCAGGGCCTAGGAAAGCCCATGTGATAGTTCAGTACCACTTCTCAGTCACTTTGTATTTAATTCTCTATCAACTCTAAGGATTTTCATGATGATTTAACACAATATTAAAGGTAAACCTCTTAGTAGATGGTTTGGCAGATAGTAAACACTCATTATGAATACATTTACACTATTCTTTGAGATTTTGTACCCCAAATTACATTGATTTGAAGCACAGCCTTACTATGTAATCTACCCATAAACCACAGGAAGTATTGTGTGACTGCTAATACTGCACGGATAATTAAAGGCATTTAATGGACAAGTCTCTGTCCCAAGGGTCCATATCACAGCACTCTCCTTATGTTCCAACAAATATCACAGAAGCTTCAGTGACTTAACCATTTACTGATCCAATTATTTAAACACAGGATGAGAAAAATTGCATTTTTGTTCATTTTTATTCAAATAATTTAACAGATAATATTAACATGACAGCTTTATCGAATTTATTCAATAGTTTTTCTGTGTGTGATATATCTTAAAATATTCAACACACCACACAGTAGCACATTCTGAACTATATTAGCTAATCTCCAAATCCTTTTTGGGTTATTGTCTTTCTTTGAGCAACACATTTTGCTCTGTTACGTTGACTTTTCCTTTTTTTTCTGTGGGTGGTAAAGTTCAATCAGTGTCTATGCACTGAACATAACAGTGCGAACATTCATGATGGGCATCCTGGTTGGCCTTTCACTGTCCCATATTTTTAAATTATTTGGTTTATTACACCCAATTTAAATTGTAAATGACTTTTTGAAACCCTTTGTTTGAATAAACAACAAACAAGTTTCATATCCTTTGGTCTAGAAAGTGCATCAGTATTGTATAATAGGCCAGGAGTTTAGCTCAGCAGCACAGCACCTGCCTAATAAGTGAGGTCCAGTTTGATTCCTAGTTCAAAAACAAACAAACCAAAAATATTGTATAATAATATTTTTCCTCACTTTTTGATTCCAAGATAACTTGTTAGATGTTGGTCAACTCTGTCAAAACCACCAGGAGAATTGTAATCATTAACTGCTATTGGAAATACTTTGGGGGGTTTCGTTTCTTCTTTCAAGTTGTCATGTATGTATTATGAGTAGCTGACAATAAGAAGACAACTTTCTTGTCTTTCCATTTCATAACACAGACTTTTCCTCTCTGACATGCTAACATTTCTCCTTTTTTCAGTTTTTTCCTTTGCGGATCTATTAGCACTTCCTTCCTTTTCAGTGTCAGTATCCCAAACGTGGCCATTTTGTGTTGTAAAAAATATTATGACATTCTAGAGAAGTGTGAAAATTATATCCAGTGTAATTATGATAAGAGGTTTTATAGATTGTAGCACAAAACTATAGGCTATTTTTCACAAATAAAATAAATACATGTTAGTAAAATAATCAGAATTTTTTATTACATTTCCCTAGAAACAAACATCAAAGGTGAATACAATGTTCTAAATGAAAAAGTATGCCAAAAGGAGTCAATATAAGACAAACAGATGTACAAATATATCTCCTGTAAGCAAGAATCGACTGGTTGAAGTGACACCAGTCCAAGCGACATTCAGATAGTCAGTATGTAACTGCTCAAGTGATAAACTGGGTAAACGGGTAAGTGGTTGAGGTTTGAATGCTCACAAGAATGCATACACCTCCAAGATGTGATAACAGCATCAAATGGATGACTACTGAAGTGTTTGTGCAACCTAAATCTAAATCTGAGAAATTTTGGAATTAATATACCAATTACATTAGGATTTGCTTTCATACCTATTCCATGTAAAAAATCACATCTGATTACCAACACTTCTGCTTTCAGAAATATTTTTAAATGTTTAATGTTCATATACCATTTATTATTATATGCCAAACCTTATTTTAGGAATTATACAAATACTAAATCATTTAATATCTAATAATTTAATCTTCATGATTACTCTTACAGAGTAAGAGAAATAATGAGCCCAGTTTTTAAAACTATGTAAATACATTAGAATTTCCTGGTATACTAGTTTCCTAGGACAGTTTTAGCAACATACCACAAACTGGATGCCTTAAAACAACATGCATTTTATTACTGGTATACAGTAGTTTGGGCTCCTACAATGCCAAGATCAAGCCGTCTGCAGAGCTGTTTTCTTCTTAAGGCTGTGAGGAAGAATCTGTTCCTGGCTCTCCCTTACATCTAATGACTGTTGACCTGTCCATGCCTTATAGCAGTAAACGATCAATACAGCCAAAGGGATAATATGGAGATTTTCATCTGTCACAGAGTTTAGGAGAAGCTGAGATGCTCTGACTACAATTGTTCAGGTGCCAGGAGGTAAAATTTCAGACACTGGTGAAAATGTTAGCAGTGCAGAGAAAGGTAGGACTGAAGAATTCATGAATATTTGAGTGGAAACTTGGGTGGGTGGAAAGTAAAGGAAAGAGCTAGATACAGCTTTAGAGTTCAAGCCTTAGTGCCTGCAAGGCTGATGAAAATGCTGAGTAATTCCAGAGTGAGAAAATGACTCTCCCTTTCAGCTACTAAAATGAATATGTATAAAGTATTAACTGTGTGAAGGCACTGCACTAGGTACCAGAAACACAAAGATGAGTGAGATCATCTGCTGCAGAGAAACACAAAAAATCACAATTCCATGTGGTAAAGACTCTACCTTTGTAACAGTGAGCGCTTTACTAGAGAAACAGATATAACATGAGATACACAAATGTATAAGACATTACAAGACTGGATAATGACAGCCAGCCACAGCACTGGATGAGGATGTGCGCAGAGGGTGTTTGCACACTGGAGATGGACGCTTTCAGTCCAAGGTCTGGAGCTCACTGCAGTGTCCCACGCAAGCCCATATGCGGATACTGGTGGGTCTGTGATGAAAATCTGAAAAGTCTATGCTGGAAAGCTGAAGGGTCTGTGGCAGAAGCCGAAAAGTCTGTGCTGGAAGCCAAGAGATGACATCCAAGCTGAAGGCAAAGACTGGAGCCCCTCTGAAGAATAGAAGCCAGTAGGCCCTTCCTCATTTCACCTTTATTCTGTCCAGAGGATGAGCCTCCCTAGGGTGGGTCCTCTACACCCTAAGGTGTAGTATTGCTGAGCCAACCTAGTTAAGCTTTTAAACTTCTCAGCTGACACAATCGATGAATGATGGCAATGTTGGATCACCAAGGTCCTACAGGTGAGTCCACTGGAGCAGTGACCTCTTTCATTTGAGTAATGGGTTCCATCAGAGCAGTAGTGTCTGAGGTTGCAGAAGTAACTACAGGTTTAGGCACTCAGGAAGCTCACATTCAGGAAAATCACCTTTTGCTAAATCTTGCCCCATGGAACCAAGGCACGGCTGCTATTCAGTCCTGGCACAAATAGGACCCAGAGGCAGGCCTGTAGCTCTTGTTCCTGTTTAATATATAGATCTGTGCACAATTCATGTTACCGTCTAGGCAGGTGATTATCTTCTGTTGATTCTTCCCTTTTCTAGGTTATTTTTTTGTGGATTTTCCCAGTTTTTATTCTATCTAATATTTGTCCATTATATCCAATACCAAATAGAAACTTCTTGAATTTTTGTAAACAAATAAATGTCATAGATCTCAAAGAAATTTATAGAACTTCAGGGATTATCTGGTCCAATTCATCATAATCTCTAATCTTCTAGGATGTTGTGTTTGGTGTAGAAATGGATCATGTTGAAATCAGAAGTGAGTACTGCATTAATACTCAGCTGAACCTTTCCCAGGGCTCGTTTTACATCACTTAAGATTCATCAACACCTTTTCAAGTGGAGACTTATCACTCATAGTTTCCCTACTTATTTAGAAAAGAATATAGATTGCAGCAGAATTAAGGTAGCTGCCCAGAACAGGAGAAAGAGCATCTCTACATGGTCTGCCCTTGTTCTCTGGCTCCTCCCAGGCACAGTTATTGTGGCCCCTGTGGATCTGACCCTGCCAGAGCTGAAGAAGAATATGCATTTTGCTGTGCCATAGTTTTTTTATACTTAGTTTGCTTATTTCTGCCAAAAGAACAATAGCAATTATTTATGCATTTCTGATCCTATTTAACACAATAGTGGTTATAGTAACACACATGAATTCTATTACTGCTGCTGGTCAGAAATCGGCCATGGGTCACACTGGGCTAACATCAAGATGCCATCTGAGTTTTGTTCTCCTCTGGAACTTCTAAGGGAAAGTGCATTTCTCTGCTTTTCCAGCTTCTGGAAGCTGCTTGCATCCTTGAACTGTGGCTCTGTCTCCCATCAAAGCACATCACTTAAATCTCTGATTTCACAGTCTCATCTTTCCCAGTTCTGATCTTCATGGTGTCTTCTTATAAAGACAGCTGTGATTCTGCTCAGCCCACCCACCTACTCCAGGAAAATCATTCTACCTCAAAATCCTTAGTTTAACATTTGCAGATCTCTTTCCACATAAACTAATATATTCATGGGCTCTGGTAATTAGGCCGAGAAAACCTTAGAGTGAAGAGGGAATTGTTCACGTACTTCACTGATTCAAGGAGATGTTTACAAGTTTATTGTTCTGATTTTTAACCAAATTCTACTGCAGGAAGAATAGTTTCATCTGAAAGAGAAAATATCAGCCATGCCTGGCCCAGGCCGGATTTCCTTGCAAAGACTTCAAAACAGACTGGTTAAACCACCAAATGGTTGTTTCACCTAAGATATTTATTTCCTTAAAAGAATAAAGCAAATATGATTATAACTTACTGAATTAAGCATGTCTTTTCACACTAGCCACAATGTAAATTTCTTGTGTCTTTGATAGATCCGAGCACATTGTCTTGTGCATAGTAGGTATAGAGGAATTTTAAATAATTAATTTTAAACATTGATTCAAAAAGTGAGCTAGCCTATTACAAGTTTTATCATGTCAAAACTTTTGCATGGTAGCATCAAAATTCATTTTTAAAGGGTCTCAAAGAACATAAAGAAATATATTTCTTTTGACTACATCAGTGAAGTACATGAATTCCCTCCTCACCCAAAGATTTCCTTGGTCTAACCCCAGAGCCTGTGAATCTATTAGTTTATATAGAAAGACATCTGCAGATGTGACTAAATTAAGGACTTGGAGATAGCATGATTTTCTTGGAGCAGGGAGGTGGGCTCAGTGGAATCACAAATGTCCTTATAGGAAGACACCATGAAGATCAGAACCAGGAAAGATGAGATCATCTCCACTGAAAAGTGAGTTTCGCCTTGGTGCCTTGGTGCCTATATATGTATTCTTACACACTGAAACAAACAAGCAAAACATGAGTTTATAGTGAGTTTCTTTCCACTCTTTAGTGTTTGTTATAAGCATATTTCCCTGTACATTCACAAGAGTGATTATAATTGTGTTAGCTCTTGATCACTGTGTCAAAATACCTGGGAAATCAACTTAAAGGAGGAAAAGTTTATTTTGGCTCATGGTTTCAGAGGTTCTGGTCCCTCATTGCTTGGCCATCACTTTGAGTCTGTGGCAAAGCTGTGCAAAATGGTGAAAGCACTTAGCAGAGAAAAATTGTTTACTTGATGGCCAAAGAGAAGAAAAAGCACAAGAAAGATATGAGGTACTTATACCCCTTCTGTGTGTATAGGGGGCCTGTAATCAGGGAAAATACAGAAGAGGGACCCCATTAGATCTTATGCAAAATGCTGACTAGAAGGAGCTAAAAGCTTTATTAGAGAACTTCCCCTGGGAAGTAGGTCAAAGACAGCGGTAAAGACAGGGAGAAACCAGCTAAAGACAGCCACTATATGGCCTTGGAACTTGCACCAGGAGACCAGAGAGGAAAGAGCTGACACATGCAGTACAGAGAAAGTCAAGTGCACAAAGCCGAGGCCGCTGTTCTTCCCCTCCCACACTGTGTGGGGGAGACAGGAAGGGAAGGCGTGACCAACTTTGGGGAAAGCTTTTATTTGGTATATATGTGTGTATACGTGTGTACATGTACCACATATGTACATACATATATGCAGCATGTGTATACACACATATGTATGTATATATGCATATGTATGTATATATGTGTATGTGTCTACATAGACACACCTCTATAGTACATGTGTACATATGGTACATGTATAGTACATATATAGTGTATCTATATAGTATATATAGATCTATAAATGTAAGTAAGTATTCACCTAGGGTCACTATAGTATCCACTCCAGAGGCACTATATATTATCTTATAATCACAGACTATAAGAAACATCCACACAGCCCCTTACTAACTCTAAGCTAACCATGAATAAGGCAACCCCTTGCCAACCCAAAGAAAAGGCCCTGAAAAGTAGATCAGGGACAAGTGAACAAACAGAAAGAAGCTGCCTGTAGATCACCGGGAGAAATAGCATAGGCAGAGGTGTCCAAAGCCAGGGGAGTCCGAGCAAGTTCTGGGCAGGGAGAAGCAAGCAGTGGGAAACAAAGGCCATGGTCCTCCCTCTTTCTGGAGCCCTACCCTGATTCTTATCAGGGTGACCACCTGTATCCTCTCCTACCCTCCTTTCCAATAGTCCTTCCTCTTTAAACTTTGCATCTTTAATGCTTTACTGATAGAAAGTTTATGGATCCCAGTGAGCTGCCTGCCCGCAGCACAGCTGTTTGCTCCACCTAGAGAGGAGATACTTCCAAAGCACAGCCCCAGTGACCTAACTTCCTTCCACTGGGACCCACCACGTAGTTCCACCGCTTCCCAGTCGCTTTGGGGCCTTAGGGGGACACTCAAGATTCAAGCCATAACAAAAATAACAAGGAAAAAAAATTCCTTTGGGGTGAATTGCCCTACTTGCCAGCCATAGTAAAGCATCCTCTGTGAAACTAGACTCAGTATGAATCATGTAACCCGTTTTATCAATTGCCCTGTCTTCCCACACTTCCTTAAAATAAGTGTGCAATAAAACCCTGCTCATTGTTTTATTTTCTATGATAATCAAGTCTCATTCATAGCTCCACACCCTATCACTTACTAGGAAATCTGGACATAAATCGGAGTAAATCGGTTTCTAAACATGTACTTTGCAGGATTTGCCCCACAAATCAATGATAATAATGAAAATAATAATAAAGAAAGATGCAAGGTTTTCTCCCATCCCCCCTTTTCAGACCAGATGAAAAAGTAATAACCACTGTCATCACCACTGGACATTTCTGCATCTAACAACCTCTTTGTTCTATAATCTCAAGGAAAGAAGAAAAAGCAATTTTCTTATGCACTTTTAAAAATTAATTGTCTGCTATATACTTTTATTCTGAGTGTGAGAGAATAGAATACAAAACAAATGCTTATTTTTCACTCTGTTGAAAATATCTAATGTTAGAAGAAACATTGGTTTCCACAGAAAATTTTGGCTTCTCCATTAGCCATCTGCTGGATGGTGGGAATGTTCTGCGTGGTTTTTCTCAGCTGGAACATTTGGAAAATGAATACATTGTTGTAAAAACTCACATTGTTGGCCATAATGTTTGTGATAATGTTGTTGACTTACCAGACATCCGGAAAATTCCTGGGGTGGAAGTATTTCCAGAGTTCCAAGCCCCTCAGTCATGTTGTGGAATGGCCTTTGGTATACATTACTCTAGCTATTTCTCATTGATTACTATGAAATTTTGCATCCAGCCAGTCATTTTGCAGACTAAGCCAAGTGGAAGCAGGCACCATTGATCCGCTCAGTTATCCCAAATTATACACTGATACCTGATACATAAAAAAATTATTATTGACAATTTTTTAGAAATTATTCGTTCTCCAGCCCCAACTATCTTCATCTGTCCCTGGGAAAGATTAAACAGCATGACCTTCCTTGTACTTGTCTCCAGCTGGCAAAGAAGCGACAAAGTCTAACAGTTGAATGCTTTACTCATTTATTACGCCTTAGGAGTTTGTTTGAAATGTGAATAACCTCTGTTTTCAGTGTGGGTCTTCTCTTTTGAAATTAGATTAATGGAGTGATGAATAAAGTGAAAAGTATTCTACACTTTGGCATGCAAATAGATTAGACTTCTCTTGCAAACAGAAAGATCTCTTACCAGTCTGCTTCTCTACCTGTTTTCATTTAAAGCAACAGACTTCTCTGAAAAGAGGGAGAATTCATTCCTAAATGAGAATAACTTTCATTATTCTGCAGGTTTCTGAGTGCTGCACCCACCATACATGAGTCTATGTACTTATGAAACTCACTTCATTATTCATCTTTGTGCCTTTTACCCCTATCACAAAGGAGACAGCAGAAGGATTTACAGTTAAACAGTTTTTAAAGGCAGACTTACTTTGTATCTGAGGCTCCTATTCCACCATACAATCAGTTCACATGCTCTTTAGAGCTTACATAGGGTCGGGCAAAGGCATGACTGATCCAGTGCTGTAGCTCATCTTTCCCTGGCACACACTCACACACAATCACTGCTGCAGTGACCTTCTCCCCATGGGCACTTTGGCCTGATGAGCCATGCTTGGCTTAGACACATGAAGCTGTCTAGTGAGCTGCCCTTGGCATGTCCTTTATACCCCACAACTGCCCCTTACTCGGTTTTGTACTCTGGGAGTCTCCATCTAGAAGGTAGGCTTATTCCCCTTTGCTCTGAGGTTTCACACACCCTCTAAGTTATACTCTCCCACCCCTAATCACTCTTCCTGTATGGGAAGCCCAGGCCTCTCCTGCACCCACTGAGGTCTCTGTTTACGTGTCAACTTCATTACTGTTTGTTCCCTTGCTTCCTGTTCATTCTCCTGAACCAGCCAAGTTGGATGGACCTACACTTGTACCTGTGACTATTTCCTTTTTTTGTCCCACCTCTACTGTGAAAATTAGGAAGCCCATTATTTGCTTGAGTGCAAGAAGATAAGGAAGGAAACAGAAAAAATGATTTTTGGTTATCTGCTGATATCTGAAGGAATGTATGCCACCACCTAACAATAGAGAAATAAACAGAAAACAGTGTCAAAATTGAGGTGGAAGATTGATATTTTCAGCAATTTTTCTGATGTTCAAAGGACTGTGCTCCAACTGCCTTTTCTGAGATTGTTTTCCAGATAATGCTCCAGAGTCAAGACTCCCAATGTCTTGTTCTATCTAGAAAGTTTAGGCTTCTTGTTCCTGACTGTGAATTTGGAAAAACAGTGCCCGGAGTATTTCAACCTATGATTAAGTAAGTAAATAAACACAAATTGGTGGCAGGAAAAGTACTGATGGGCACAGCATTGTCCTTTAGTACCAGGAGCTGCTCCAGGGGGAATTATTTTCTAATCAGTAAGTGTCCTTCTTTTGGCAAACCTCCACAGGAAAGAAAAATGATGAGAATACGGAGCTAAAGAACCTTAGGAATTACAGAATTCAGTGGCTTTCAGCCTTCACTGTTTATACCAGCCACCTGGTTGAGATTCCAGAATTATTTATACACTCCACCCAGTGCTGAAATATTGGATCAGAATCTCTATGTATAATTTTACTGTATGTTTTAAACTCTCCTGATGGTTCTAACACTCACTAGGGATTGAGAATTATCATTTACTGCTATCTGTCCCATTGACACAGGTAGGCTGTGATTTCTTAGAGGCCCATTGTCCTAAATAAAAGAGTAATGACTTGAAACTGCTCCTCTAAGTCCTTGATTGCACATTGTATCTCACTGATTTTAATACATAAAAATCATTTTAGAAATTCCAAAAAAGGTTCCACTCCAGTTTATTTCAATGTTGAAGAGAAGACATTAAAACACTATCAAATATTTCTCTTGTCTTTCCCATTCCAAAAGCTGTAATATTTGTTCTCATTTCCCCAAAGTCTCCAGAGGCCCCCAAACCCACGCTATCCACTCGTTTGATAAATGTTAAACAACACATTTGTGAGATAGCATTCCACCCTAGAATGACATTTAAAAGCTCTGAAGTTTAATTGCTGTGGATAACCATCAATCATTGCGGGATGCCCCTGGGATGGTGGACTTTGAGGTACACCATCCATCTCCTGGCTGTGCTGTAGCCGGCTGCCTTTCCCTCTTCATCACCAGTGGGTGGGGCTGATGGAGATCGGCTGCTGCACTTTCTAAGTGCCTCCCGCTCTCTCACCTGCTCTGCATGACTACTGAGCTGAGCCGTGTTGTGACAGGCTGCCTGCCCTTCCCTGTTCAGATTAATGAATACAGCTTTAGCTGTTAATTCAAAGCTAGTCAAGCTTATATCCAACAATTAGAGACCAATTTTCATATTCACTTGGTGTGTGTGTGGAAAGACGCAGGAGAGGAATGCAGTTTGGCAGGATTCTTTTATTTCTAGGGGGAAACAAAGGAGAAAGAAGACTAAGGGATCCTGAAGGCAGCACCTGAAACTCTCTGGGTCCAGCTACCATAAAACGTTTCAAGCCTCAACATCTTTGCAAGCTACAGCAAAGTGACCCTGGGGGTTTCAGTTGCCTGTCCTGCAGCAAGACTGTCATCCATCAAAAATAACAAGCAGATGGCAGGCCCCTGTGCACTTCCGCCTTCCAGGAGGCTTAGGAGCTCAGCCAGCATTTGAAGAGGCTCCAGAGTCAGAACCGTAATCACCTCCTTCTTTCTTCCTTCCACAGTGAGGAATGGAATGTTTACTTGTACACAGAATTACCTGTGTGACTACATGCGCCCCTTTGCAGGTTCATCCAGGGCAATGGACACTTAGCACTTCCCTCTCCACGCTGGTGTAGCCTCACTGACATAGCAAGAGGTCCAAGTGCCCTGTCTTGCATGGAAATGTGATATTTGGACTCCAAATGCCAAATACTGTCAAAATGTACTTTTACCAGAATTTCTAGCTACAGACAGGGGGGAAACAAGCCTGGCCTAAGAATTCCTGCTCCTCGTTACTGACAGTAGTAGCTGAGTGGAGCTTAGGTCCATCCAAGGTATGTAATATGTTTGCCTTGGGGTTTGACATTTCTCCATAGTTGTTTGGACTGGTCTTACTTGTGAAGCAAGTACCCCATGGTTAGAGCATAATACACAGCAGCTGGTGGCAGTTTGAGTAATGTGGATGACTCTCCTTACTGAATTTCCCTTTGTTCTGCCTTCATAGTTAACAGTTGTTGGTAGCACAAGACTCACTCAGCTGTGCGAGGAAGGGTACAGAAATGGCAGTGTTGTTCTCATTTGGGCAGTCAGTCAGTGAGGAGCATGTGGAGACAGCAGTGGTCAATCCAGTTTGAACATTTCCAGTGGAGAGATGGACACAGGCTAAGTGTCACAAATAGTGCGCATAATACCCATTTTGTGCATCTCTGTTCTGCTCAACTGCTTTTGAAGTTTGGTATTTTTAAAGGAATTCTATGATCTTGTCCATGAACTATCGATTCAGGCTTGGGATGTAGACAGTGACACAATGCTTGATCAGCATGTGCAAAGCTCTGGGTTTCAGTCTGTGTGTGTGTGTGTGTGTGTGTGCGCGCGCGCGCGCACGCGCGCGCACGCACGCATTGGTAACTAACAAAACCTAACTTACAGAACTAATGCTAGGAATAGGTGAGTTAAGTGCAAAGCCCTTGGTACAATATCTAGTACATGGGTAGAGTGGAAAATAAATAAAATAATGGTTCCTGTCTTCCTGAAAGTTTAAATCTTTCTAGTTGGGTACATAGACAAAAACCAGAATGCATAAATAGTTACTGATTAGCTATAGCAGATGTTGGAAGTAAGGTACTTTAAGAGAAAACAATGGGATAAGGGATTGCTTTGGATCGGGTTCTCAAGGAAAGTCACTCTAAGGAGGTGACATTTAGCCTGAGATGAGAAGGAGAAGCCAGAAGTGTGGGTAAGAGGTGCTTCATGCGCAGACCACAGAAATGGCACAGCTTGGGAGGTAGGAAAGAGATGAGTGGCTGAATGCAGGGTGGAACCCAACGCAGTGCAGCCGGATAGTTGGATAATGCTGATTATACACCAAGTTCATGCTACTCAGAATATGGTCCAGAGATCACCTGAAAGTTTGCTGGAGAGTGAAAACTCAGCTCTCAACCCAGACCATCAAATAAAAACCTGCATTTTAACAAGATTCCTCAGCAATTCCTTCGCATTTCTGAGATTAAAAAGCACTGATGTAGGTAGCCATTGGTAAGCCTAAACGTCGCAGTGCTGCAATCCACTTTATATTTTTAAAATTATCATTCTGGATCCCTTGGCAAGCATGGATTAGGGCTGTATTTTTCCTACTATTTTATTATTGTGTGTGAAGCTTCTACCTAGTTTGCCGTTCCTTTTCTTTTAAGATTGAGTTCTGCTGTCATCTGGCCATTTTCCACTGTGAGTTGTGTCGCATGGCGTCAGCACTGCTCTTTGGGCTTGTGCTTTCCTCAGTGCCACCGTGTTCCTGCTTTGTACTTTCAAGTGTACTGGCTCCTGTGTTTCCCAGAGTTGAGCTCTGCCCGCCACATCAGCAGGTGCCCCTTCTTACACCCCAATGGGCTCCTTTGTGGCAGGAGACAGAACTTGCCTTTGATAGTGTACCCCATGCCTTCAGCTGTTTCTCCCAGACCCAGCCTCTGCCACAGAGGGGGTTTCATACTACAGTCATCTGCTCCTGCTGAGTGTCCCATGCCCCCAGATGTCAAGGACCAAGTTAAAAAAAAATGATCATTCCAAGTGACTGCAATTAGATTCCAAAGATTCTTGCCAAAGGAGTTCATATATAAATGCCAGCCATGTTCATACAAAAATTAAACTTTTCAGTCAATTGTTGAGGAGAGCTGTTAATGAGCTAACCACTTTTAATTCAGTATTTGACAGTAATTGCAACTGAATTACTTTTAACAAGGTAGGACCCTCTGTGGGTTTTTAGCAGGCAAAAGAGGTAACAGAACAGTTCCTGTTAAGAAACAGAAAGGTAATCACAGGAACCGTCCTGCCTGTTGCTCAGTCTGAGTGACAGGACTACCAACAATAACCCCAAAGACAAATGATCCTCACTGTCTAGAATAAAAAATAAAATACGAGATTTCCCTGTACTTAGCATAGAGCAGTCTAAATGCCAGGCCTTATGGATTACATAGGCTGCTGGGGGTGGTTAGGAATTTTGCTCAGCTGAAACTGACCAGATGGCTGGGAGCCAAGGGAAAAGAGCACTGCTCAACGAGTTCCAATAGAAGTGAACAGGTAATTTTTACAGTGGTGCCACAAATAGTGACAAGTCCATCTCCGTCACGAGGCAGTGGTGAGGAATACGTTCTATTGTTTTAGGTTGCACTCTGCAGAGAAAAGGTTGTGCCTGTGTCTGCTCAGCACCCGCTCTAAATGGCATCACAAAACTGAGCCCTAATATTAGCAGGGTTCAATCAGACCTATGAAAGGAGGGCAACATTAAAGAAGAGGTGCTCATGCAAGGGATGGAGCAGGGTTCCTACAAGCATTGTCCGGGTTTAATCAGGTCACACTGCATTTAATCCTTGGGCTGCTCCGGGAGCTCTCAGCTAGGCAGCCGGGAGTACCACAGAGGCACAGCTCCAAAACTGTCTTCATTATGCACTTTCTTGAAACCCTCTGAAGAAACTCACCTTTCTCACCTCAGATGGCTATGTCATCACCTTTATTTCTGCTCTAACTCTGGCTTTAATGGCTTTTCTGAGCTTTTCTAGCTTTGAAACCATATAGAAAGAACAACCTCTACTGAGTACCATCGCTGTTATGCAGATCAAATGTCATCAGTCCTTAGAGACAGCTTTAACTTCACAGTGATGGTCAAATTAGGGTGGTAAAGAGCCAAGCAAATAGATTCTATATATTTTCAGTGGTCTCTAAAACAGGCTTCAGGAGACTTTTTTCTCTCAGTTTAGCACTGTCTGTTAGAAAAGAGACCAAGTCAAAATGCCATTTTCATATAATTTGGGGACGAGGGAAAGAATGTGAGAAGAAAGGCAAATAGCCAACAACCCACTCACATTGCTATATAAGGAAAAAGAACCTTCAGATACAAAGTTCATATTTGACAGGTAATGTGACAATAAAGGGGAAAAACATGAATTAAAATGCAATGAAAAGTTCATACTCTCCGTGCACAGAGAAACAAGTGAATGTCCTTAAACTGATCAGATCTCCAGCCAGAAGAAAGGGTTCAAGTGACTGACAGATGCAGGATGTTTTCTCAAGGAGGTGCACATTGAACCATAGTGACATTAATTTGAGGCACTTTTTAGAAAGAATACACATGAATGCATTTAAAATGTGCTGTGCTTTGTATATAGTAGGAAGTTAAAAGTGCTTTTCGATTAATTTGAAACCAAGAAATAGGTTGATGGTAGAGAATTAAGAATTCTACCCACTTAGTATAAAGTTAAAAGGTTCTAAATATTGAAATTTATTTGAGCAGTAAACCTAAAGATGGCATCAGGCAGAGGAACACTATGGGAGAGCCAGTAACAGACCACTACAGTCACAAAGCTCTAGGCAAGTCCCTCACTTCTCACCAACAGCGCCTCATAGACCACTCACTAAGCACGCATGGCAAGGGACAGGTTTGAAAAATGCCGACAAGGCAGTGTAGTGCAGTGACAGTGCTCCCACCTCACATAAATTAGACCCTAGGTTTAGTGCCCAGCAATAGAAAAATAAATAAAATAAAAAACATATGCATACACATTTGCCCATTACGATGACACACTCCTGTCATCCCAGGATCCAGGAGACTGACACAGTAAGACCACAAATTAGAGGCCAGGCTGAACTACAAAAGGACCTCGAGGTCAGCCTGGACTACATAGTGAGATGCTGTCTCAAAAGAAATTTTGAAGCTGAATCGGAATGCATACAAACACGTGCTTCTCTAAACAACACCTTTTCATACACGTATGAGCTCATGAAAATCACATGGGAAGTTTCTGAGAGACTTTATAATGTACTCTACATCCTAGAATCCAGATCACAGAATGAACTCTGGGAAGCTCCCTCATAGTTCAGAGACTCTGCTCCTTTTTCAAGCTGAATCAACATGTTTTCCAGAAAGCATTCAGAATGAGGGCCCCAGTTTAACATCAAAAACACAGAGTGCCACCAAGTTTATAGCTGAAGGGTTTGCTATAATAGCTCAGTGAGAAACTTCACAAGCATAGATAGACGTAGACTCAGTGATTGGAATCACTGATACAGAACAGTAAGTGTCATGAAGACAGGCACTATTGTTAGTCACTAACTGGGTATTTTTTGAGCCAGTCACCCACACTTAGGGGCTAGAGAGGAACCCACTCCCCTTTCAGTGTTTATACATGCTGTCAGAGTTTTCTGTTTCAGGTAAGACCTTCCTTAGACATTCTCAAGTAACCAGACAAAACTGCCAAATCATTCTGCTTAGAAGACCTAGAATAGCCTTTGTTCATTATAATACTAAATTCTCAAGGCCATCCCACCCCCCATTGTTCGAACAAGTTGTATGAAGTATGATGCAGCACAGAGCATGCTGGGGAACAGGCAAACCTCTGCGTGTGATGACAGGTCTTTACAATACGAGCATGTATGAGTTCCCCCAGGAAAGCCCCTTACTTTCTTCATTCAGGACAGAGACCGCCTTCAGAGTTATCTCCAGGGCGCTCCTTACATGCTCCAAGTAATTAACCTTTCTTCATCCTCCTAGCTGTAGTTAGCATCTTGGCACTCGGCAAGAAGTGAACCCATTGCACTGAGTACACTAACTTCACCACTGGTTCCCCAGCCCCAGAAGTTACCTGGTGTATCCTGGTGATCGTGAAACCTTCACTGAACCCCGTGGGGAACTGGGTGTCTCTAGCTATCAATTTATTTCCTTTACATTCTCATAAAATTGAAGATTTCAGAATGCCACATGAGGAAAAAGAGGAGCAGAGTGGAAAGGCTTTATACCCAAATTTCATAATGTCTCAGAGCATCAGGCCGAGGAAGTTCACTCACGCTGACCTTTGAGATGTGTGTAATCAATTCACTTTTTACATTTCCCTGTGTATATGACGATAGGCTAGTAGGAGGTGTATAGTAAATAGTATTCTTTGAACTAATTAATAAATCCTTTCCCATAGTCATTAAGATAATGCAGATTCATTAGTTACAAGGGCAAATTTTAAAAGGGCCTCTTCTATTTTATTTTTAAAAATAAATGAACACTAAAAAGAACTGATGAATCATAAGTTAAATGAATGTTGCATTAATTCATATAATTCATAGCTCAAGAAACATGTCTTTTAATTTTCTTAAATGGATTCACCTTTAAAAATTTTCTCAATCTTTTATTAAACCTATAGAAATGAAGGCATATAAAAGCTCTAAGAATTTCCCCAGAATATCCAGCATGTTTTACCCATTCTTGTGACTTCGTCAGCCAGTTGGAGTGATAGGTAGACTCACGCGGGGATTTCTGGCTGCCTGCGCTGCCTCCAGCGCCCCTCTCCGCGTGACGGGGCTCCGAGCAGTGGGTGTGGTCACACCTGTTGCGGCAGCTGCTGGACTCTCAGCTGAAAAGGGCAACGGCCTGTCCTTGCTTCCTTCGTCTTTCTCTTTCTGCTGGATGGCATCTGGCTTTTGCCATGACATGATTTCAGTGAAAGAGACACGGACGCCACACCGCGGGATGCTAGAGCCCCACGCTGGAAGGAAGCTGGGCTCCCAGTGACTGTCAGCACGGTGGCTTCCTGATAATCCTGAACTGCTCAGTTTTGGGCCCATGTGGGAAAGAAATAAGCTGCCATGACTGAGTCCCTGTATTTATATCTTTTTGTTTCTGTAGCTTATTCTTAAATATTGTATTTGCTGCTCCAGGGTTCTCTGAGCCCATGTCTATTCACTATCCCAAACAGCTAATGTTCCATCTGCAGAGTGCACTGTCGGGCAGCTTTCCCCAGAGAGGATTACAAAGGTTAGAGCAAGTATTCTATTTTGTTAACCTACACAGCTGACAACTACCAATAGAAAATATTCTTAGGGCAATTGAGCCTTATGATGAAAAGAAGTGAGACCAAGAATCTAAAAATACTGTGATGATGAGTACTTACTGACCTGTACATATCATCTGAAGGTACATTTGGTTTGGTGCACTGTAAACACATTTTCAGTGACAAGAAACAATATTTGTGAGTCTATTTCTAGACATGTGCATGGAGTTAATTAGCAAACTCCCAACTTACTGTGCATGCAAATTCCAAAGTTCAAGAAGTGGCAATTTGCCCACATAAACCTTATGTAGCTTTTATTGTTTTGTCAGATCCACTTTTAAGTGTATAAATTAAGTACTATGTGTGGCACCTATTTAAAAATATGGTAAGATTCCTTGGGAGAAGTGAAAATTAAAATGCCAGGAGGAAAAGTCTTTTACCATCTCACCTCCAAAGCTGTGGCACAAGGTGAAGCTCAGCTGTGGAGACGTGCTTGCTGCCAGGCCTGGCGTGGCAACCGGTCTAGTGTTTCTCACATCCTTCCCATACTCCACAGACACAAACCCATGTATATATACACACTATTAAAGAGACAGGAGCTGCAGGAATACAACTAGGCAGGGTTCACCTCTCTCTCTCTCTCTCTGTCTTCCCCTTTCCCCTCTTTCTCTCTCTCTCTTGCTCACTCGCTCTCTTTTTTTTGTGGTCCTGAGGATCAAACCCAGAGCCTTCTGCATGCACGGCAGGAACTCTAGCACTGAGCTCTATCCCCAGCCCCTTACATCTCATTTGCCAAGGGTTTTATTGAACAACTTAGAACCCTGTAAAATTTCTAAGATTCTCAAGTTAAGGATATTTCTTTTTACTGTTCTACATAGAACAGACCTCTCCATTTTTATTTATGTCTGAAATGTCTCTGCATTCCTGGTGGAAGACTACATTTGTCTTTTCCCTGCTTCTTTCAACACAGGAAATATCCTCCATTAAGAAAAATAAAGATATAAACTGAGCATGATGGTACACACTGGTGATCCCAGCACTATGGGAAGCTGAGGCAGTAGGGTCCTAAATTTGAGGTCACCCTGGGTAACCTAGCAACTTAATGAGACCTGGCCCCCAAATAAAAATATAAAAATAACACAGTTCAGTGTGAAGGCCCCAGTACTATATATAGAAAAAGATAAAGATTGTTCCACATGACACAGTGAAGTTGTTTCATACTGTAGTTATTAATCCCATGTTTTTAAATGCTTAGAACTACTTTGAAATGGGTTTTTCATTCCTGGAATAATTAAGATTGTTCACAGTTTGACAATATGGATTTTAAGCCCCTGAGATATCCTTCAGGGTGGAGAAGAGGTTCCTCTGGTTATATTTGGCATTTTACAAAGACAAAAGCATGTGCACAAGTGCACACACCCATCTGTTCTCTATAAGACTGTACCAGTTGCCAGCCATATATTTCTTTGCTTTAGGTTGGAGTTATGTTAATTCAACATGGCAATACTGATTATCTTATTACAAACTTGTCAGATGTTTTTATAGGTTATGTAGATATAAATGAAAATATGAGAGCAATTTATTATTTTATATCATTTCTTTTTGTTAAATATTTTTTAATAAAAGGGGCTTCCTGGACTGTGAAAATAATAAAGTTTGATGGTATTTAAAAATTAAGATAAAGCTATCATTTTTTCCAAAAACATAAAAATTGGATCTCAGGGTGACTCAGTTTCTTCATAATACTGTCCAACTAACAGGTTAATTATTGAAGAGTCTGCTTGTCTTCCTCCCATCCCTCCCTAATTTTGCTATTAGAGCAGGTAACACTCCCTTATCATCAGCCACCAAAAATAAAAGAAATCTCTCCTGTTTTTCTATCATCTATTAATCAGAAAAATAATCAAAATAGAACTTATATCAATTTTGTTCTCCTGACATTTTTCTATGTCTAAAAATCTCTTCATTACTTCCTTATTCATCCTCACTTTCTCTCATTTTAAATTTTTATTTTTTTATTTTTTTTTCATTTTAAATTTTTAAAAACTCAAAGCACATTTGTGATTGAATAATTCCCACCAATCCACATTTCCAGAGGCAGTTCAAAACACAGAAAAGAGCCCAGATGAAGCATCATTTCTACTGTCACTGTGCTCTCTGCACCAAGCCTAGCTGGCTGAAAGATATCCACCTCTCTGGGTCTCATTTGAGTGTTTACTTTTTATCATTTCAAAGTGTTTCTCTCTGATAGCACTCCTGTCAAATTTATGAATAAGTCTGGAAATTTTCAAGATAAGCTGAAATCGGTCTTATTTGTTGGCTTCTGACTCAAATTCCCTCTACGTCTTCAGGGAAGAAGCTTCTGACTTTAGAAGCCAACAGTAGGATATTTCTCTACCCCAACTCTAGCTGTAAATCACACTTGGTTTCACAGATTTGATAAAGCTTGTGAGCTTATAATGTCCCTGCCAGAACTAGCCATGAGCTACTTCCAGGGGCATGAAGCCTGTCAGCGGCTCTTCTGGCAACATAAATACGACCCTATTAGGTCAGAGTCGGTGGGCTCGTCCAGCAGTGGGAATTTACCCAAACAACTCCACAAAGTAGCATGATCAAGGTGATTAAAGAAATTTCCTAAAATGACATAGGAAAAAGAAAAACAACTGAGGGCTCTGTTTTGATTTTATCCTCTGCCCTCTGACTCTGCTTGCATTCCACAGCAAGGATTTCCTCCCAATGCATGACCCGTTTCTATATAAGACCACAAACTTGCTGCAAACACAGGCCATCTTTCATACCTCATGTCCCACATCCCATCACAAGCTGCTGTTTTGAAAAGCAAAAGCATGGAAATTCATGTTTTGACAGTGGTGGGAGAAGGGCTGGAAGTTATAAAAATGCAGCTATCAAGCTCACACAATTCACGTCTCTCCAATTTTAAAATATACCCTTTGATAGTACTCATCAAGGCCAGCAGTAATGGCAGAAAACAATTAGGCTGTCACGTTGACACATACTTTATCCATGAGTAAAAAGGGTATATAGGATAGAATTGAAAATGCTTTGTAATCACAAGAACTGCACTGCTATGTTGACTCTTATTTGACTCTATCAAAGACCATCTGCTAACATGGAAATATGTGGTTTGAGTATTCAGCCATCTAATTCAGTCAGTGTGTACTGAACACCTATGGCATACTACATGTGCTTGCCTTGAAGATAATCGTCATAAAGAATGTGCATGCCGGGGCTGGGGATATAGCTCAGTGGAATAAGCACCTGCCTAGCAAGCGCAGGGTCCTGAGTTCGATCCCCAGTACCGCAAAAAAAAAAAAAAAAAAGAATGTGCATGCCCGCCTCGAGGGAAGATGGGGGAAGCACAGAAAAAGCAGAATCTGAAAGAGAGAGGAGAGGTTTGGAATTTTCTCCCTAAAGTAGATATAGATTAGTCCAGTTTATTCCCACATAAGAATATTTGGACTTCAGTTTGTAAGTTTTCAATAATGAAGTCTGAGAAGAAAGAATGCTTTAAGTGCTAACTTCATATATTAATATTCAAAAAAACTACATTCAATAGGTGATGATGATAACATTTTACTACCTAATATTATCTTTAATAAAATGCATTTTTTAAAGCAGAGGAAATAAAAATCTGAAAGGAACCTTCAAAATTCAATTTCAAAATTATCATTTTAGAGATGAGAAAACTGAGACCTGCAGGGGTTATGTTTCTTAACATCGCACAAAGAATCATTGTAGGGTACAAGAGTTGTTAATTGTATGGAGGGCTCAGGATTGCCTCCAGATCAGCTTCTTGCTATCTGAAATAAGAATTATTGCTCAGACCCATGCATGTGTTGTGGGCCTCTTTATTCAGTGCTCGGGGTAAGGTGCATATGTGATTAAGGTAGGTTTTTCTTTGAGACTTTGAAAGGGTTTTCCTGACAGGGTGAACTTACTTTCAAATTTCTCTCTCAACATGGTCTTGACAAATTAATGGATGAAACTAAGATTAAAATATCTCAAATTAGACACTAAATTCTGTGAATTGTTTTCAATATGTAATTAGAATAAAAATCAAAATTGGGAACCTGCCAGTTCCTAGAGCTTTTCAGGTCTCTACAAAAGCAGAGCTCACTGTCTCTTCTCTGTTACTGGGGACAAGACTCATAGGAAATGGTTTGCCAGCACTGAATAGACAGCAATGTTTCAACATGTGCAAGGGTCCTACAAAGAGACCAATTGTCAGCCTCTGTGAGAAGACATTCCAAAATAAAGTAAGCTGGCATCAGTGGACTAGAGGCCATGTATCTCATCCTCAGGAAGCTGGTGGATGTGGTTATGTCACTTGACAGCCAGCTTCATGCCAAGTTTCTTGACACAGAAAAGACCATTCTGAAGCTGTCCTTTAAGGTTCATCTGCTCTGGCAGGAGCTCAGGGGAGGCATCCTGCTTACATCAAGACCCCTCTAGTAGATGATATTACTCTGCTGCAAATGAAACAACCATGTAAGTGTAAAGAATAAATACAAACAGTGTTTGAATACACTCCTCCTTTACTCTTGTCACCCATGCCAAGTAGAAAACGTAAAGTCAGGAACAAAATGCATGAAGAAGGAGATAATTTCAGTATAATCTCAGGGAATCACATCAAGAGAGGGTTGTACGGAAGCTCCTGTGGAGACTCCCATTTTCCGAGAGATGTTTGGAGTAAGTCTGCATATCCCCAAATGCCTCATTTAGTTTTCTTTCTTAATCATTTTCCAAATATTCATTCTTGTGGCTTCGTATAAGAGTGTGGAGTACTTCTCCAGCTGCTTTCCATTTAATAACCGGTAAAAGTGGGAAAAATACTCATTCTTTCAATCAGCATGGAACATCAGTTAGTAGAACCTCCAAGCTAGTGTGCTTTGTTCTAATATCTCATATCCAGAGGTGTCTGAGAATGTGCAATAAGATTCTGAAGTGCTCAGTTTGAGACAATATTTGCAGGTCTTGTGAACTTCAATTTATAGTATCCTAAGAGATTAGAAAAATATTTCTCTTGGCTAGTCATTATCTCCACATTTTTGTTGTGCTTTCCAGCATTCAAATATTGTTTACATTTATCATCTATGTAATCTTCACAATATCACGAACTATTCATTTTAAAGAAGAAACTGAGTCTTACCAAATGTAAATTACTCAAATCCATAGGTAATGGACTCTTGTCAACTCTCGCTCACCAGCATGCAAAGGCCAACCCCAAAGAGCAAGAATATACTTTTGTGTGTCCCTGGACAGAAGATCTCAATTCTGTAACATTGTGAGGCAGAGTAAAATTAGTAAATATTTTACATGCATAAAAGGACCACAGATAACAATGCCCTTTGCAGAGCTTATAAGAATTCCAATCAGCCACTGTATCTCATTATCACCATCTTCCTCTGGTACTACCTTTAAGTAAATATCTATAGTCAAGGAAAGAAGGAGTTGATCTCCCTCCCCCAGCTCTGTGGCAGTTAGGGTGCAGGCCCATTAGTCAAGGGAAAGCTCTTCTGGTCTCTAGAACTTGAAGAAAAGCAAGTCAAAGGAACCCTCCCCTAGTCTGCACAGGAGTGGCAGAGAGACCAGGTACCCAGCACAGAAGTGTTGAGTGTTTAGCAGGAAAAGGTCCAGGCACAGAAATCTAATCACCAGCTTTGGGTATCCCTTAGTTTCCAAGTTTCCTTCGGTGTTGCTTGCTCTAATTTTGTCTTGAGCATTCTCTAGTCTGTGAGCTGCCCAACAGACTTCCTAAAAAACTCTATCTCTGCTAAATTAACAAGGCCCAGTTTCTATTGTTTGTAATCAACAATCCTTTATGTCACACTCCATTTTTATATCTTTAACATCTATGGCTTTTCCAATACTCCCATATAATAATAATTAAATTTGATATTTGAAAATGTTCAAAGTACCTGGTATACCTTTTCCTGAACAAAATTTGTGTCGTATTCAGACACAAATCTGTATTTGATTTACCTGTATGAGAAAGTATTTATTTTTTTCTTCTTTTGCATGAATAGTTTTCGCACTTTTATATTTTTACTAAAATCATCCAAAATCACACCACTACATAGTAAGTTTTCCTCCCAGAGTCCATAATACTAAATGTGCATAACATCGCTGGGCAAGAAATAACCCATTGTCTTCAAGCTATTACATTATTGCTATATTTAAATTCATACTTAAATAGAGCTCTTACACTTTTCATGTACTATCACCCAATTTTCCTACCTCAAATTATGATAAACTGAAGACAGAGACAGACTATATATTAAATTTCTTTGTATTTCCTACCAGTTTCTGTACACTACAGAGATCAAGTGCCTGTATCAATAAAAGATATTTTCTCTTTTATACATTTTATATAAAAGTGTTTCTTCTAATTTGAGACAAGTCCACTGTTGTGCTCATTTATACAATTTCCAACTCTCCCTTTTTACTTTTCAATATATTAGAGTAATTTATACCTAGTCGATGACTACTAGTATATTAGTAGATGACTAATAAATAATTGAAAATCAAAGGTTGCTTGGTTCAGAAAAAGATTCCTGGCAGCAGCTGACATGAAATAAACAGAAAAAAGGAGTATAAAAAGAGGATGGCAAGAACTGGATATGACAGTCTCACAACAGGACTTTGTTAAATATAAACAAACACATGCACAGTGCATTTACACATTTGAAATACTTGACTGCTTTATATTCTGCATGAAACGAATCCTTTCCTTCTTGTTTCCTTGCCCTTGTAGAGAAGAATGCATCTCTTTCTTTCCTCTCTCTTTCTCTCTCTTGGCCATAGACTAATTTTTTTCTACTTGTAACTATTTCTAACAAAACAAAACAAAAGATTTTGGTAAACTCACCCAGTAAAAGATAGAACTTTTAGTAGGAAAGTGGTAATGGTACATTGCGTATGTTAAAAATATCTTTCAACTGCCAGTCGGCTTGTCTGATCAGGGAACCTCTATCCTGAAGGAACAAATATCAAAGTCAAGATGAAATGTAAATGTGATATTATAATATATGGCATGTAGAATGAAGGAAGAGATGGGAAAGGTTGACGTTGATGATGATTAGACCATTTGGGACTTGGTCTTACAGACGTGAGGATGGAATCCATAATCAGCAGCCCACCTCTCATCTTTATAGAGTACCTGCTAATAATATCCACCAGCTTCATAACTGCCTACTAAAAGGTAGGTTGGGGAGTTTATTAACTATGCTAATTACAAGAACAATTTATGATAAATCATCAGCAGGAATGTTTGAAACACTCCTTGAAAGCCAAAACAATGTATGATCGACCTTAGTGGACGCAGAACATCTGTTTTCTGGGGTAGGATAAAAGAGAAAAATCACACACAAAAAAAACCCAGTAGATGGAAGCAGAAATATTTTCTTTGTCATTTCCAATTGAGTGACAGGTGCAAGTCTATTATGTGGAGAAAAACAGTGTGTATTAGAGATGCTGACCTCACAGAGCAAGGGGATTGTTGGCAGCTGCTGGTCCCTCCAGGCTTCACCACTTGTCACCCAGTGGTGCAATTTGTTATTGTTCAGAAGGAGTCTATCTCCCTCTTCCTTCCCGCTGAAGGAAGAGAGACAAGAGCAGTATTCCAAAGTTTTTGAGAAGTGTTTTAAATGTCATGTCTATTTTCTTCATAGCCCTTCCAGATATTCAAAGTCAAAGAATAAAAAATGATGGATGACTAATGAGTTGATGGAGAAGTTTAATTATGAAATTAACACAAAAATTATTGCAGAATTTATTTTAAGACATCATTGAGTAAGTAGATACAAGCATCAGAAGCTAAATCTTACTGAAGGGTTTCTTTGAACCTTAGAGTTTTGGGGCTATTATTACTTTATAATTATGAAATAATTCCCTGCGATTAGACAGTGTCAACTAAGGATTTTTTTTTAAAACAAAAGCCAACCAAATCTAACTGCATATAGTTACCTTTTCCCCGCAGGAATAGAATTCTTAAATGGGGGCTGATTTAGGTAATGTTTTAATCTCTTTAAAATGGAAATACTTCTTTGGAAATTTCCCACACATTTGGCATCAGAAGTCTTCCCTGTTTGAGATGCACTAATTAGGGGTGCATGCACTCATGGAGACCGCCATGCAAGGTGAAGGAGAGGGGCGCTGATGACCCTGGCTGTGATATCATTTGTGAGAACTTTCCACTGATCTGACACCAATTGAAGTTTAGCTTTGAGTTCTGCCTTTGAAGCCCAGATCAAGAGATGTCAGAGACACATGTCTTTTGTGTTATAGTTATGTTATTCCCTAAATTACAATGGCCTCGTGATGCTGGCAATGGACACTGTTTCAAACTAATTCTTTACTTGACATAAATTCTACCATGGCAACTTTGGTGACTTTTTAGTAGCTGTGGACAGGATTACATAATAAGGAAAACATACCTCCTTGGAAATGATAAACAGTGACTAGGAAATTCATACCTACCTAACTCTTCTTTCTTGGGATGACTCAGTAGGTGGCCCTATGCTGGTGACCTCTACTCCATGATCTTTGTGATTCCATTGGCATCAGTCTTCCATGAGACATTAAGTGACTGCTATTCTCTCTACTGCAGATAAAAGGAACAAGTCAGCCTCAAAAAAATGAACGTGTTAGTCACTGGCAAAACCCTGCCTTCCTATTTGGCCCACTCCTCTCCATTGCAACATGCACCTGAGACCTGGACCTCCCTAGCACCCCTGCCTGCTTGCCTCTGCCTATTTTAGTAAATGACCACTAATGTAGAGCAGATGTTCCCAAATCACTCAGATGAGAACTGTTTAAAAATACTATTGCCTGGGCGTTGACCTTTTATTTTTAAAGATATGCCCAGGAAATTTTAATGTTCAAACACAATTTAAGAACCACGGAAACCTTGTTATTCGGAGTGTGGTCCTCAGAACAACAATATTGACATCACCTAAGAGATTGTTAGAAATGTAGAATCTTAGGCTCCTGCCAGACCTACTGGTAGATCTTTTAACAAGAAATGTTGGGCTAGAGCAAAGGATCTTTTTAAACTAAGCTACATGTAATTCTTCAAAGAAACCTATGATGGGAATATTATATGTTTGTGTTCTTGCATTTCTTTCTAGGGAAGTGTCCAGTAGTTTTTATGATATTCTTCAAAGGCTTTGTGACCCAAATAAGATGAAAAACCAGTACTACAGACAAGATCTCAAAAACTGACTTATAGGAGGAAATAAAGGAGTGAAGAGGTGAGGAGATGCCCAATAAGTTTGTAAAAATACTCTGCACAAAACAGCATACTCAATTTTTTGAAACATGTATTTCCCTCTTTGTCTTTAATTTTACCTTCTTTTGGTCCAAGCTTGAGTTCATAATGATAACTCTGTACCCTAAGGGGAAATGCACTGCTAAGAGGACACGTGACAACTGACCAAGCTCAGAAGACAATAGGTTAAGAGGAAGATGCAGCAGCTACGCCCAGCTCCAGCCCCACAGCGGCTGCAGAGAAATGCACGCCGGGTCTGTCAGAGCTTCTGACTTTGAAACAGAATCCAAAACTTCCTATTTTTACACAAAATCAAATCCTTAAAGGTAGTATTCATAGTTTTGATACTATACCTGAGTAATCCAAATAATAATTTTACATGAGCATGTCTGGACAGTTAACATTCACGGGTACTTATTTCTTCCCTTAAAGGAAACACATTTCTAAAGTACATTCTGGCTAGTATCAGGATTCCAGAAAAAGGATCCTATAATGCCATTTTTCAGTTTAAGAATGAGAAACAAGAACTTGGAGGTGTCTTGATGAGTCTCACAGTGAATCAGTCTTGATTAATGTCAATAATTTAGGCTTTTTCAACCAAAGATTTAACTCAAAGGAGTACGTAACGAAAAGGTTAAAAGAGTGGGATCTGTAAAAGGTGCTCCTAGTTGTCAGAGCTGTTGCTAGGCTTAAGAGTCAGAAAACTACCCAGAACTTTGAGAAACTGCTGGCAAGGACAACAGCTGCCTGCAGCAATAAATTAAGTAATTCACAGGGAAATGCCTAAGGGTGTTTTCTGAATCCTATCTGCCAGCCCTCTACGACTTGATGAATGATAGGCTGTTTCTGCTTCTCTCCCCTTTTGAAATCTTGCACTGATGCTACTTCTTGGCAAAATCTAACCTAGAACCATACTGACAAAGGTTTTCTAAAAAAATGCCGTTCACAGACTTTCACCCTGCAATTCAGAGCACAGCACGAAAGAGAAGCAGCAGTCTTGGTGAGTTCATAACTGATAACAGACCCAGCCAATTCACTTAATATTTAATGAATGCTGATGTCTGATTTGGTTTAATTTGTTGCAAACTCATTGTGACATAGGCTTTGTTGAAAAAGCTTCAGGCTCATAGTTAGGAAAGGACCAGTGAATCCATTGTCAAGAACAATATTTGTTGTACTGAGCAAACAGATCAGGGAGAGGAAAAGAACTTTGATCCATTTGATCTCTAGGAAGTTTGCTTAGATCACAAATAAGATGGATGGCCAAATAATACATGCTAAATATGAATAACTATTTTCACCTTGATATTAACCTTTTTACTAAGCTGCACCTTAATGAATTTTATGTCAAAGGAATAAATTAAAAATATATGCATATTAATGTCAAGGAGATACAAATAAGAGCACAGGTGTTTGGAATCATAGTAGTACAAATCAAGTTCAAAATACAGTAGTTGAATCACAGAAGCAAAATTTGAATTTCTTAATGAGTTGATTCTTTCTTCATTACCTAACGTCTTTTGCATAAGTAGAATATATTTCCCCTTATTGCAAAAAACAAAGATATGATATAGAGAGATGAAAGTTGATTATGGATAGATTAGTTGATCAATTTAATAGATACATTACCAACTCATTTATAAGATATTCAATTTGAATACATTGAAAGACACCAAAAGTAACAGGAAAGAGAGAAAGGGTAAACATAGGCATTCCCTGAAGGTCATTCTAATGAAACCTGAACCAAATTTCCTTTCTCAATTTGGCATCAGTTCACTTTATATCTCTGAATTTAGATCCTCACAGGTTAAAAAAAACACTGCATAAAAGTTCAATTACTGTATTATAAAACAGGTGTGTTTGATGAAAAGCCAGTAAGAATAGACACTCAAAAGAATCCTATTGCAGGTAAAACTTCAGAAATCAGTGGTGTCAAAAGCAGTGCATTTTGTTCTGTGCCAAATTAGAGTTTTGCCGAGTTGCATACATTCAAGAGAAAGTGAGATAGTGAATGCTTCAGAAAGACAATGTGATATACTGTCAATTTTGTTGATTTAATCCTTCTCAGCTGAATCTGGGCTCAAAGAATAAAGGAGGATCAAGTGTATTTATACCTAATGTCAAGCAGACATAGTAAGATTAGCCCACTGAATAATAGTAGCTAACATTTTCTAAAGCTCATAGTGTTCAGAGAATTAAGAACTACACACACATATATTAATCCATTTAAAACTCGAGGTTATACAGGAGGGTCCATTATGATCTCCTCTACAGGTGAATAAGCTGAGACACCAACAGGTAAAGTAAACTGGTCAAGTCACACAATAAGGCAGTGATTGAATAATAAAGTTTGGGGTTAAGTGGTCTATGTCCACTCAGCCATTTGGTTTTCAATAGAGTTGTCTTGTCATTAGTAGAATTTTCTCCAAGATGTTGGTAAATGAGAGTTCTAGTTCTTAACATTCTTGTAGATTGCACTTTTGCAAATATCTGTATAGCTATTTTAATGAAAATTTTATAGAAATGACTAGCCAGAAACCATTTTAAATGAGAAATTGCTGTTTGAAATTCATGCCTTATATTCTGAGCCAAGCCTTTGGGCTCTCCTGCTCCTGTCAGTGACTTAGACCCACCTACACAACCACAAGTACCTTATGAAAAGGGCCAGCCACAGACTCAAGCAGACATGGAATGAAATGTATTCAAAATATGTCCAAGAATTTTGTTAGGTCCCACTCTTGAGACGCAAATATGTCCCTTTGCTTTCAATAGAAGAACATAATGAACAACTTGGGATCACAAGTTCTGCTGTCAATACAGAAAGCCAAAGAAAGATATAAAAATACACATAGGTTTGGAAACATTAGGAACAACAGTTCTAGATACTCAGATCAACGCAGCCACAAGCACATTCAAAGTGGGAAGATAAGAACTCCTGACTAGTTTTCATCTTTCTAAAGTCATACTGTCTTTTCAGTGTTAAGACATAAAAATGCTTTGAACTGAATTTTTATCAGAGATATTTCACTACTTGCTCACTCACAATTTGCAAAATAGTAGGATTATACGTTCAGATTAATACATTTTGCATATGTTTAACACTTATTTTAAAGGAAGTACATTTATTTGCATGTATGGAAGAAAATCCGAAGGTTATCTAGCTCCCAAAGTTCAGCAAGCTATTGCTTTCAACCACCATTTCAAATATTGCCCATGCTTTCTCAGTGTAAAGCTGAAATTTTTGAGAATTTCTAGACACTCAGAAAGAATTGTTTCTTTCGTCTACAAGCTGGGTGTCTTTTAAATCAGAGGCATATCACAAGGTAAGAAGTGGAATTTTTATCCATATGCTATGTATTTTGCAGAAAACACTTTACAGGACCAACAGTTTTCTGCATGACCCCTTTGTCAACACCAAGTTCACATCCAGACAAAAAGGAGAAAGTGATTTGTGTTTGGAAGGCTCTTTACCCAAACCACACCATTAAAAGCCATTTCAATCTTTTCATCTGCTTTCGAACCATTCTGCTAACAATTATTAGGGAAGACTGAGAGGTGGCACATACAAAGCCAACACCAGCTGAAAGAGCCCCAATTTTCAGGACATTTTTCAATCCCAGCTTCCAAAATCAGTAATCTAAAAAACAGAGAAGTCAGTCTTGAGTTTACAAAAAAAAGACTGGATTTAAATTATAAAGTTGAGCATGTAGTAAATCATGAAGATACCCACCTGGAGAATACAGTGAGCAGGCAGGGAAGCAGTTACATGGAGACTATTTGGATAACATTGCTGCAGAGGAATTCAGCTTTCATTGTCACATGTTGAAGGAAAAGATTGTTTTGTATTTTGTAAAAATAAGGTATAGAACAAATGTGTATAAAGTAGTGAATACTAAAACAGCCAAAAATATCTTAAGTACTTTTTGTCAATGAAAACTATTTTGAAGAAAAAATAAACACTCATTAAAGAATCAGAAAAGAAACAAAAAATAGTTTTTAAATGTGAGAATTCTTGAGAATCTTGATTTTGATTGGTATTCTGGAAAAATTGGAAGCTGACTTTAACACATCTTTTATCCTACACATGCCAGTGTAATTTAGATGATCCATTTATTTTAAAAGTACACATATGTGGGGCTGGGGATATAGCTCAGTGGAATAAGCGCTTGCCTAGCAAGCGCAGGGTCCTGAGTTCGATCCCCAGTACCGAAAAAAAAAAAAAAAAAAAAAGTACACATATGTGTATATTCTGTTAAAATTAACTCTTGGGAACAATCAAATAACAAACCGACTAAGCACATTCTATTTGTAAATTGTGCAAGAGATAAATACCATAATTATTTGGAAATAAAAAAGCAGAAACTAAGTCTCACACACAACAAATTTAAAACTCTATGTGGACATGTGCTCAAGCTTGGAAATGTAGGCACGATATTCTTCAGGAGAATCCAGGGCCAACTCTATAGCTATTAAGTAAATTCTCAATCTCTATACCATTTAGAGTGCCGTCAATTGTGTATAATTGTAGAATGTTGTACAATATAAGTTTGCTTTACCTAACCAGTTTAAAGAAAATGAATTTTGTTTTTCTTTTTGCACTTTGTCTAAGTGCCTCGAGTCTTCTTTGTAGGTTTTTTTTTTTTGTAGACCCTAAATATTGATGGTGGGGAAAATAAAATATGAAAGAATCCTTAAATTAAAGGTTTAGAAAAACTATTCTGCTGACAAGTGTTATGTTTCAAAGTGGTTGAACATGTTGGCAGTGGTCATTATTCTTCTGAATAATAGAAAATGCTTACTTTTCTTCATTTTTATGTTTCAATTCTAGTTTAAGAAATAGGCCAAATCGTTTATCGATCTATTGTAGGTGAATATTCCTCACAGGCTCAATCTACCCAGAGAAATGACTAAGATCTGACTCTCCTCTAGTGACCTGGATTCTTTGTTTAGGACTACTGGTTTCCATCTAAAAGGAAATTTATTTTTGGAGAGAAATTTCCTGAATTTTTGGGAGGAGATTTACCTTTTTTTTAGCCTATTACTTATGATGTAATGTTTTAAATAAATTAATATTTTCAAAGCATCCACTTACTTGCATATTATAGCCCCACACTGACGCACAGTCACAGGTATGGTACATCTTAAAATTATCTCACTGACTGATGTTGCTCCCAAGAAATGCAAAATTAATCTCACAAAAAGAAAAGTTTTCACAAATAATGAGAAAATAGTATCTCGTTTTTCTTTTCCTTAGCCTCAAGTTGGATTCCTATTTCCACCAGGGAAAAGACTCCCCGGCTGTCCAGGCATACTCATGGAAACCTCCCTTATGTCCTGTTGCCTGGAAATATCTTTATCTCACTGATGGATTCCAATGACAGGTCCTTTTTTACCCATTAGATACTTAGCTAGCATGTCACAGCTACAACTCAGTACTACGCACAGTTTGCACCCATGGAGTAACCAGCTACTAAGGATACATAGTTTCTGTCCTTCCAGGAGACAATTACCAGACCATTCCTCTCGGCTTCTTCAAATTCCTCAGTGTACAGAACCCCAGTTACCCAGAGAATTAACTAACTCTTTAACAAATATTTTATTGGCTTTTGTCTCTATCTCTGTTTTATTCTTTCATCAAAAATTTCCTCTTGAAGTTTGCTTTGGGAGAAGCCCAGCTCAGATTCTGTGACTTTCAGTCTAGCCAACATCTATTTATATAGGTTGAGCAAGCATGACTCAGATGTGATTTTGCAAATCCCAGACCCAGCTTTGCTGCATGCAAGAGTCTCAGCTATGGAACAGTCAGAAGGGGCTGCAAGTGCCTTGGCTCTTAGAGGCTCAGCCTGCATCACCAGAACTAGATTATGCGAACGGAGACTGACACCACCCTTAGTTAACTATGACATTAGTTCCTGGCTCATTCTTCACGGTATATAACCCAAACAGAGTGGGCCACAGTCTAAATGACTTCTGTGGTCCTCTTTTGTGGGGACTCTCATGTCTCTCAACTGAATTCAGTTCACTCTCACCTAAACTTTGGGAGCAAAAATAGCATTTTTATTTGCTAACTAAGCAGAAAGGGAACTGAGACATTATAGACTGGAAATATTCGGATAGAAACTGAAGATATCTATCCAAATGTTCTAAGTAACCTGAAGTTTAACTCAATGATTTTATGGTGAAACATTGTAATGGATTTCAATAATCAAACTGTCCTAATCATAAAATTTCCTTAACATTAAGGCTCACTTTACTATATCTTGGCTGTTAGTTTTGGCACAGGCAAAAAATTTTCAAAGAAAAATGTTGTTCTGAGTCCAGAAGTTCATTGGAACATCATTCTAAGAATTACTTCTTTCAAAATTGGGTCTTTCAAGGAAATACATGTTTTTAAAATAATTGTCTATGGGTCACCAGACCAGGGTATGTAACATCTCCCTTGCCACAGGCTGAAAAGATTTTAATATTGTGAAAGGAACTGGTGACAGTGATAAAATTAATAGGGTTCTGCTTAAGAAATAACTGGACATTCTTCTTGTTTTATGAGGCAATAATTTCACTCCCTACTGAATAAAGACTGGGAAAAAACTGGATCAGGGCCAAAGACACAACCTCTACTATATCAAATAGTGCTATTACAATTCTCTTGACTGCCTCCTAGAGGTCAGATGGCTGCTTATTAGGGAAAGCTTTTCTGATAACTTTTTCTGAAAAATCACATTAAACAAATACAGCCTACCAGTGCAAATAGGTGGTGCTTAGTCCTCTGAGTTATGACTTGTGTAGCTAACCTTCCAGCTTGCAAAATTCATTGCCCTCATGATTATCATGTTGTATCACTTCCTGCTATGTAAATAACCCAGGCAACATTTAAGTCATTTATACTATCATTTGCAAACACTAATACAGGAAATTTTATGGGAAGCTCAGGATTCTTAGCCTAAAAAAGGAAAAGTCTCTGTTATAAGGAAGGATATGACCGTGTATTTGTTTTGTGTTGCTTAAAATTAATAAGCATTAAAAAGAAGTATTTCAAAAGGCAATGAACTCAGGAACCAGCAAATACATGGCCTATCCAAATGCCGGCTCAAAGAGACATCTTGAAAATTAGCTATTTGATGTATTTGTGCTTATCTTACTTAAAACAGTTAAAGTGACCACATAACAAATATGCTCATAATACATGAGCAGACCTTATAAGAGTATCCAGTAAAGTCACACAATTCAATATGTCTAATAGTCACATCAGGTGCTTAGAAAAAACCATATTCTGTGCACTGAAAATTTGTAACTTTAATACTTTCCTAAATTGCTTGCTTAAATTTTCTGATTTAAATTGTTGACCATGACCTCAAAAAGACTGGCACCACATTTCTGAAACAGCAAAATACTCTATCTCTGAAGGGAATCTATCCTATACGTAGGTGTCCCTTCAGACTCAAATTTAAAAAGCAACTCATTGGAACCAGGCTATACCTGAGACTAAAGTAAGTACTAAAATTTTTCAACAGCAGTTAATTCGGCCCACAAGGATATTACATGGGTAATCATGAGTTTCTAATTATAGTGCTGTACTTTGAATTTGCTGATTGACAAGGATTTAAAATTTATCATAGTTTTAACTCATTTGCCCTACTTCATAGGCTGGGGGCTGGTATTATTATCCTCCCACATGTCTAAATACTTAGTGCTGCTGAAAGGTTAAGCAGCTTCACCAGCTACACCAGTGAACTCTGCTGCTTCATTCAAGCCCATCACCCTTCTGCTCCCAGAGACTATTTTCCCGATGCTCATTCTCAGTCCAGATGGAACGAGGACTTGGTGTAGGTCTACACTGTCATGAGGAGTGATCAGGACATTTCCCTGGACCCACAGGGGATGCTCCTAGAAATGAAGGCAGCCTTATCTCATTTAGCCCATAGCACCCCTATTTTGTAGCGGGAAAGTATGTTAAGGGGGCCCATCTCTTCCTGCTGTTTTCTGAGCCACCGCCGTCCTTACTGGCATGAAGCTGTAGAGCTGACAGCTGGACCAAATCAAGACAGCAGTGGCACCATCTTTTCCCTCTCCTTGTGCTATCCTCACTTTTCAAACCAGCACAGAACTTCTGTTGTCTCTTTTACTCAGAACTGTTCCTAAATCTCAATTCATGAAACTAAGATCTTGAAACTGAGGAGGAAATGATTCCTAGTTTCCTGAGACAGACTGATTCCCTTTTAAATGTGAAAAGAAAAGGAGTGTACAAGGGAGGTAAGATGACAATTTTATAGAGTCAGCCCGGCTTGGTTATGATAGTTGTTTGCTCCAATACAAACACAGAGTTTGCTGTGAAGGTATTTTGTAGTCTGTTGGCTCGTCATAAAACTTTCAGAGATGTTCTTCCACAATCACTTGAACAAATTTTTGATTTCTTAAAATAAATCTCTTGTAGGTACAAATGCATGTAAAAAAAATCCTGTTCTGTTTTTCTAGAAAACCCTAACTGATAAAGCAGCTACCAATTTTGTTACATATCAACCATGTATCAGGAACTGTGCTAAGCAAATTATGTACAGCCCCTCATTTGAGGAGGTAAAACTCTCCATAAGCAAACATGAAAAATAGTCCACTGTGTATTTTTCAGTTGTCACCTGAAGTGCACCACACTGTTCCAAGTATCTAAGTCATTGTCTCCCGTCCTTACTAAAAGATGCTTGATGTAGTGATCTATCATAAATACTACTTCTGCCCTTGGGGAAGGAGCCAAGTACAGCAGCCTGTAAATGAATGAGCACAAGCCCACAAGAGTCTGAGACCTACTATAAAAATGAAAAAGAAAACTTCCCGATAGTCCTCCATAAAACACAGTATTCAAGAATGAAACATGAAAAGTAAACACTGTGCAGTGCTAAATATTTAAAAAGATAAAAAAGTGCTACACAGATTTCGTGTAAGATATGTAATTTCACACTTTCTAGAGGTAGAAAAAATGGGAATAATGTAGAATGTTATATGAAAAAAGAAGCACTTTGCAATTTATACATTCTCTGAGGCCAAATTCCATAACTTCCAAGAAAAGAATCCCAGTGACTAGGTAGAGAGCAAACCAAAGAGCAGGAGTGCTTCTCATGCCATTAAACATTTGCCTGAAGCATAAACCACATTTTATTTTATTCCAGAGAGAACATAGCCTAGGTAGAAGATACATATGAAATATTTAAAAATCAACAGCATAATTGGGATACGCTTTGGTGCATTTTCCAAAAGAAATACAGGTATATTTTACCTTTTGATCAGCCTAATGTAGGCCATTGGACCCTAGGCAGCGTCAACTTCACAGTTTCTCCCTAAGTATGAGACGGAACTCCAGCGACAGACATCATAATGTCAACAACTGTGATAAGACAAATGATGACACTATCAATAATCATAAAATACCACTTATTAAGGGTTTATTTTGTGTACTATATCTCTTTTTTTAAGTTTCTACAAATCAATAGCATAAAAATTCCAATTTAAAAAGTGGGGAAATACATTAAATCTATAAAGTACATACAACTGGCAAAATTAGAGTGAAAAAAATTTCGACTTTGGGCTAATAATTAGAATAATGTGAATTAAAGCACGACTCCATGTATATAATGTGCTGTGCTTTAGCTCTAAGATGCCCCGGGCCGATCTCATGTGTTCAGAGATTGGGCTTTGGGAGGTTGTGGGTGATGGGATCACTGTACTCCTCAGCGGGTTAATCTCCTGATGGGTTCACAGCCCAGCGCGCTGCTGGGAGCCATGGCGGGCTTGGGAAAGGCAGGTCATTCAGTGCCCCATCTGAAAGTGTATCTAGTCCCCAGCTTCTTTTCTCTCTGGTTCCTGGCTCTCATGGTTGAGTACCTTTGTCCTCCAGCATCTTCCCCGGTGCTATTTCTGCCCTGGAGCCAGTCAGCCATGGCTGGAACCCTCCGAAGCCGTGAGCAAATAGAACTCTCCTCTTCTACAGTTTTGGTGTCAGCCATTTTGTCCCCAAAACAGGAAAGTGATGAATGTATCACGTTTTGTTCATGGACATAGTCAGTGTAGGGGAGAGTGAAAGCAAACAGGTGTGATAATCCATAACTAGGTAATGGAACCTGGATCCTACTAGAGAACAATTTCATGTCTGAGTTGAAGGCCTTAGAATGCGCCTACCTTTTGGTTCAGAATCTCCTTTTCTTCTAAATACTCTGCAGGAATAATAAACATGTGTATGAAAAATTTGTATAAGGATAAATATCATAGTTTTCTTATAGACATGAAAACATAAGCACAACTAAACTGTACAAAATACACATGTATTTATATTATTTTAGCACATTAATATCATGGAAGACTGTGCAGGCCAAAACAAATAACATGCTTTGCAAAATGTTTAGCAATAAGGGGAAATATTAAGAATACTCAAATAGAAAAAATACAAAGGATGTGTTATTATTCCAGTGATTTTTACTTTGCGCAGCATACTTAGTTTTCCCTGGGCTTCTATCTCAGTATCATTTTTCATTTTTAAAAATTTTATTTTAGTGAAACAAGTAGAAATTAATAAATACAAATTTAAAACACCTCTCTTCTGTGGCAAAAAAAACAAAGTTTTATGACAAAATGGAGAATAACAATGGTTAATATACTGTGTATTTTGATCCTAAAAGAATAGCCAGAATGTTACTGAGAATACAACTCATAGACTCAAGAAAAGACCACCTCTAATAAAGAAGAAACAAACTAGCAAAATGACAAAACTTTCTTTTCAATGAACAAAGAGAAGTTGTAGTACAAATGAAACAAATTAACATGTATCTTGTAATAGTTGAGGAACAATGTAATAAATAATCTGAGGAATTCTTTGAACATGTGTGTACTTCCAATTTATCTCTCTGGTCATTATAGAAAGGTAAATTAAAACTATCTTGAGATACCATCTCACCCCAGAGAGAATGGGAAGTAATTCTGAAAAAACAAGCAGGTCTCAAGGAGAGTTTAGTCATAATGGTATGATGGAACCTGAGACTGGAGGTTCAGGAGCAGATGGCAGAGGCTTGTACTTTAGAAAATTTGGAGAAGGAGGTTTTCCCTGTGTCAAAGGAAAGGAAAGGCGCCCTGCAGAAAGATGAGAAGTGAAGGAGGAAAAGGCAGGAAAAACGATTCTACTGGAATTGTGTCTGATGTCTGTAGTAATAACCACCTGGCCCTGAGAACTTTCTCCTATAGCCTTGATTTACTCTGTAAGGTTGCCAATGTGTGCCTAGACGAACACTATGTACACTGATTGCATTCATGAAATTTAGAGTTTCTTTCAAAATAAACTTAGCATGCTGTTGATATAGCTCAGTGGCACAAGCGCTTGTCTGGCAAGCACAAGTCCCAAGTTTGATTCTCAGTACCCACCCCCCGAAAAAAATCAAAATAAACTTAACAGCACTGGGGGAGTAGCTCAGTGGTAGAACACTTACTTAGCATGCACAAGGCCCTGGATTTGATCCCTAGCAATGGAAAAATAAATAAATAAAACCTAATCAGTTTAATGAGAAAGATAATTGTTTACTTTCCATAATACAATTTAGGTTTCAGACACACTGATAGTCATTTGGGTTTTAAATCCTAGAGACTGATTAGTAACATGCTTTCTCTCGTCTGTAATTTTAGTGCTAAGTGATTTAGCATAACCTTAGCCTACCACCAAAATATATTCCCTTCCTCTATATTTAATAATTTGCCAGTAGAACATCTCTGTTCATCTGGGTAGCTAGCCTTTCAAACCCAGTTATTGGATGCTATTTCACTACACAGGGAAGTAAAACTTCAAATCTCAGAATCAGTCCTGCTTTCTCCTTCTGCCTACCCTACTTCACATACAATCAGACTTCCCATCTGCTACCAAAATGATTGATTATTGATGAGTGTGTTTCCTTTTTTATAATAAACTCCTAAGTCTTCCCCTTCAAAATCTTCCTACTTTTTCTGTACTAGGAAATTCTTCAAAAAGCATAGTTCACACATTTCACTTGCTACTCAAAAACTTTTCACTGTTCTTTTTCTCCTACAGAAGAAAATCCACATTCCTCAGGAAATTCAAAGGATTTCCCTCTGTAGACCTACCTCCCATCCTAGCATTTAATGCACACTCTAGTTTAAATAAATTCTGAGATGTTCTTTGTTCAAACTGTTTCCTATCAGAATAGCTTCCCAAATTCAGAATGATAATCCACATATGATGTACAAGTTAGTTATGTTTCCAATAGAAATGGAAAAAAATACAGCTAAATTTATCCTAACCAAAGAAAGCAAAATTATTGGTTTATGAAAAGGAAAATTCCAGAAGTACAAGACAGCTTCATATCTCAGCAAGACTGGACTTAGGTTCTCAAGTTACTTGGGCAAGAATCACTCTCCCTGTCTCACCTTTGACTTCTTTAGGTGAGTTTACCTTCAGACACATTTTCCATATGTGGAGGTGGACCAGTAAAATCATTACGTAGGTTGACAGCAAAGAGGTCATGGATATATATAGACAGAAAAATATTTGTAGTCAGAGTCTTCCTCTGCTTGTGGCTGTGTCATTCTGTAGCCATTTTGAAGGCCCTGGACACTCTTTCTACCCTCTTCTCTTTTCTATTTTAAAGAAAATAATAGAAAAGAACAATAGGAAAACATCAGCAACACAGACAAAAACCAAAATAGCCCAGTAATCCACTTCTGTCTCCAGAGCTCTGTCTCAATGGAGGCACATCAGATCCGCACATCTGATGTCACCTCTTTGCTTCATTACACCCATATACCTGAATTCCTGAACCAGTGTACTTATTTTAGGAAGCCATACTTTAAGAAGAACATGCATAATTTAAAATGCAGGTTAGAACAATTAAAGCAACCTGAATTCTTGAAAACACACCTCACCAAGATAATTGCTGTTATGTATTTCTGTAGTGCGCTTTTTCCTAGTGGAACTGATAGGCGGTTAGTCCACCTTGGAGAATCTCATGCTGTAGTCTGGTTACTTTGGTGCTTGGAGAAAGACATTTGTAACAATCATGATTTCACTATGCAAACCAAAATGCACAAGCCCTGTGTATATGGCAGATATCTTAAAAAGAGTTAGTATTCAATTGTTGAAGTAAATGTCTTCTTATGTTCAATCAATAAAAATTTAAAGTCAGAAGACACTAAATGTGACAAGTCTTTCACTGTGTCTTACCTACCTTTGAATTTCTAGATTGGATCCTAAACTCCACCTCAGCAGTGTATCCTGAATATTCCTTCTGCTCAGTACCAGTGTCCCTCCACTGCTTATCTTGCCACTGTTGGATTATATTTTCCCAGCCATATGTTTCTTGCTTGATCAGTGCACAATAATCAAAAAAGAATTTACGTTGCCTTCTGGAGAAGTCATATAATGTTTAACTTGGCAAATCTCATAAAGGTTTCCTCATCAAACTCCTTATTTCATGGTTGATAAAATTAAGCTTGGAAATGGTAAGAAATTTCCCTATCAACTATTGGCTAGCTAGAGGCAGAGCAAAGAACAGGACAGTCCACGTTGTGAAACAAAATTATACAGAGCATCAGTTGAAATTATTCCTAACTGATGGGCAATGGAACTGAAATGGCGAAGAGGAAAATAGCACCACACTATGATAGGAACCAACCCCAGCAGCCCTGTGGCTGCCACGCACTGGCTCGGCCCTACCTGTTTCTCTTCTCTTTCTCTGCTCTTGGAAAGCTTGTGCCTCCTGCTTCCCCTGGAGCTGAGCGGGCCCTCGTGAGTGGTTTTCCCTATTGAGCTCGGAGTGGAAGTAACTGTAGCCCATTGCCTTGGCCAGTGACTAAGCAATTTGAACTATAAGACTTACTCCTAGTGGGTTCCCAGTGAATTAAAAGGGACTAAGTCCCTTATTCACTGAGTCCTGAAGAATCCTGAAGAAATGGAAAGCCTCAGTGGCCCACGCTGGAACTGTTGAGTATAAGTAAATATCTTTGTTATTTTAAATATGGATATTTAGGGAATGCCCACTAATTGCATCATAGTTTAGCTTACACTGACCAATACAATACTTATGCTCTTTCACAGTTTACTTCATTTCCTATCTGGTATCTCTTTTTACTTCCCTTCTTATCTCCAAAGAATGGAAGTAGGAAAAATAAAAGTAGAGGATTTGAGTCAAAGCAATATTCTGAATCACCAGCTTCTTAATCCAGACAAACTTTTCATCAGTCAGTAAACTCAACTCAATTCCTGTCTTTGTTATTATACTTAAATTTTAGAGGGAGAACTGTATTTAACTCCAGTTGCATATAAAAATTATTTAAATCAACATGTATTAAGCATTAATACTAATGATTCCAGAAAGGATAATAGATAGCCAAGAAAACCTTTCTTCAGTGAATCATGCTTTCTTTTACAAAAGAATGCAGTTGGAATGAGATTTTACAGATATTTTATTCAATTTAACAAAGATAAGCTGATAAAAAGATATCAAAGAAGGTAGGATTTGTTGATTAGAAAAGACTGACACAGAAGATTCCCAGCTAATTAAGAGTGGGTTAAAGTGATAAACTTAATGAAATACCAATTGTGCAGTTGACCTTCGGATGCTATCAGTTGAATTACCTTGCAGTTGATTACCAAGTCTGTTTCAACCCACTTACCACTTTGGGCCACAGAATTTTAATTAACTAGTCTTATTTTTATTAATACATTTTCTTACAAAGTACAAAACACAAAGTATGGTGCCTCCCTATAATAGGGGTGGTACCTTTTAAAAGTGTTCTGTTACCTTACACAGTGGGTCAAGCACTGTGCAACATTTGGCTTTTCTCCAAAGAAAAACAATGACAAAAACAGGTAGACATTTGGAACTGATTCAGAAGACAGGGGGAACCACAACAGGGCATCCAAAGACACTCACAAAAAAGGACTTGCAGATGAACCTCAGAGAGTGCAAGGATGGAATAAATGTGTTTAAAATGGGGGACTGTCTTCTGAGGGGATTAATGGCAACACGTTTTACTGTGATAATTTTTAAAATTTAAATATTAATCATATTTTCTATCTTCTTTGATATATGTACATATTAGCTATTTCTGATCTAAATTGTGTTAAATTGGTTTCTCCCATCCTTATCAAATTTTTACTTATTTAAAGGTGAGGATAATGTTTGTCACTAAGTAGCCAATTAATGTTATATTACATGAAACATTTTCTTCAACAGAGTAAAATTTCCCTAGAATAAAACTGCTTTCCTTTTTATCCTAAAGATACAAATAGGAAAAGTGAAGCAGTATGGATATTTAATTTATTCATACTCTGATGAAAGTGATCAAGATATATGATGTCTATATAACCTGGGTAGATTAATGACATTTAGGAAAACTAAACTTTTTCATAAATTCCTAATTTAAATGAAATTTTCTTCTATTAACCTCTTTATGAACCCTGTATTTCTCCACAGACCACTGGGGGAGTTAACTACTTACTTTATTTATATAACATCTGGTTATATTGCCACAAGCACCCAGAAGATGGTGGTACCTCAACACTCTGACAAAATACCTGACATAAATCAATCCAAGAACAAAGATGTATTTTAGCTTATGATTTCTGGAGATTCAGTTCATGATTACCTGCTCCATTGCTTTGGACCTGAAGCAGAATATCTTGGTGGAAGGACATCTCAGAGGAAAGCTGCTCACCTCATGGTGGACAAAATGTAAAACATATGAGAGCCAAAAAAGAAAGGTCCAGGGACCAATTAGTTCTCAAGGTCTGGAACCATGTCCTTAAGACCCACTCCTTTCGACTAGAGCCCACCTAGTTTTCATCAATTCCCAGTAATGTCATTGAATTACTCTGCTGATAAAATGAGAGCCCTCACGATCTAATGACTTTCCGTGTACCAAGCCTTTGACACAGTGAGCCTTTAGGGATGGATAACATATTCACCCCATAACAGCCTGGATCTCCTCTCCACTTAGACGTACTTCAGTTGTTTGCTTTTGGTTCTTTTGCTTCTGTGATCACAAAAGTATGAATACACTATAGTCTCCTTCTTCTCTTTACTGTATCTGTTTCTTCACAAGTGACAGTTCACTGATACTCTTTTCCGAAAGCTCATTCACTTAATACAATTGCTGCAACTATGCTTAATTGTTCCTATTCAACCAATACAATAGCTGTTTTCATTTCACTCGTATTGCCATTCAGTGCTTGGAAACATAGCAGGCACATACCATTTCCTAAATACAATATTGTTCTGAAAAAGTTAACATGTATTTGAGGTGGGAGTGGGGATCTATGGTTTTGAAAAGTTTGGAAAATACTGGGTTAAAGGCTTTTGTTTTTCTATCTTTATTGCAGTTTTTTCCAAGTATTAAACTGTAATGTGTACTGTGAAACTCATAAAAGGGAATATAAAGCACGTAATTTCATACACTAGGTAACCATGTTTCTGTTTCATTTGTTCACTCCCATAGCATCATTTCATATAGAAAACAAAATTCTAAGTCCAGCAGCAGTTAACTTAGGGTTACTAAGTAACACTTTCTAAAATATCTTCATTAATGACCTGACACTCTTGTTATTATTATATTTATTTATACTAGTCTTTATACCAAAATATTTATTGTAACATGACAAATTATGTAAAATAAAATAAAAGTAAATAAATACAGACATCAGAGTAAACAATCATGGGACAAACATTAAAAGAAAGACAGTCTAATCTTATGCAAAGACTGAGGGAAATCCAGATTGCCTCTGAACTTACTAATAGTCCAATCAAAAAGGGACAAACAATCACTCATAAAGTTTATAATGGATGTCCACAGATCAAAATGTAATAGATACTTTGGAAGCATAACATTTCCCAGCTGTTTTGGGATGAGAAGTTTTCTCTTCTGGAGCTTCAGGGAAGGGACAATATATGATTTGAATAGTGGTTTCCAACCCCATCTATACATTAAAAATCATCTGGGGAAGAATGTAAAATACATATTCCAAGTCCCAACCAAAAAGCTACCAAAGTGATATTTTCAATGTGATCCCTAGGTGCTTCTCCAACCAACCTACAGCACCAGAAACTGGGAACTCCTATTTGATGGGCAACATCCTTAAAAATGTCCATACTAAAACTGTTTGCGCAGTTACCTTATTTCACTGAGTCCCTTTCTTAAGGGAGCATATTCTGAGCCAGTTACTTGGAGATATGCCATTAATGTGTTTCCAGTTATTCTACTATTCAACAGTAAAGGAATCTCTTATAAATAAAATTATATGAAAGCCCCACTGCCCTGAAAGTCTGTGACTCCATGACCTAATTAAAGTATTCAGTGAAGTCAGTATTAACTTAGAAAACACTCATCTACAGTAAAACACAACTTAAAAGCAATACTTTCATTTGTAAGCATACACTCTTCTAACTCAAAATCACCAACATTAATTGGTGACAGAATCTACCACCTCTGAAAGCAATATAAACAAACACAGATGTCAAACAAGAAACAAATTGATAGGATACACAAAAATTATCTCAGTTGCCTTACAAGGTGATGCTGAATATATTAAGCAAAAGTTGGAAAGAAAATTTAATTTACAAATCTCACAAGAATCTTGGCTTCATAGTACAACAGTCATTAGACTATGAATTTTCCCTCAACAAAGAAACAAGGGAGAGTAATCCTAGAAATGTTCACACTCTACTACAAAACAATAAACACATCAGAAATTATCTAATCAATGTTGAAAGAAATGTCAAAATAAAAGCAGAAACATGCATTTTCTTTAGACTCCTTACATCAGTTCTGAAAGAGGAGAAACACATTTTTTAAGGATACATCCAGTGCACAGGAATAAGATAAGGACATCCGCAAGAGTGGCAGAAGGGCTGTAGTCCGCGGGCAGAAACGCTCATCTGCACAAACTGCTGCTCCAAGAGAAAACGCTAAGAGCCTCAAACATAATTGTTTTTCTTAGTGACTTCAAATTCAAAGAGAAAAAGGAAACACAAGCCAGCAGTGGTGAAAGGGACAGGAAAATAAAGTGACTTGATGAAAGAAAAGACTCTACAACAGTTAGACACAAGATCGAGTTTCCTGACACTAAACAAGCTCAGAAAGGACGCAGTGGACCGTTTGACTGTGACATTGCTCAGCAGTGGTTCTCAAAACTTAGTATGTCCAGAATCACGAGGAGGATTGTGACATTCTCTGCTAAGACACACCCCCAGGATTTCTGATTCAGGGGGTTGGGGTGAGGACCTACACATAGAATTTGTGTTCTAACAAGTCCCCAGGTGGGGCTAACTCTTTTGGTCTTGGACTACGCTCTAAGAACTTAGGTGTAGAATATAACACCAAATTCACATTACCACAGGATCTGAGCAAGATTACAAAGCTGCTCCAGGACATGCAAGTGAAATGTAAACCTAAATTCCAAATTTTTAAGCGAAATTACTTGAATTTGCAGTATCTATAACTCTTCTTTTCAAACAAGCTCTGAACAAGCTAAACAATGTATATTCATTGACCTGATTCCTTCTTATTATTGAATTTGAAGTCTCTGTGCCAGATTTGTGCATTAGGTAGAGAGTTTTATCTCAAAACTCACAGATTTAGAATGGCGCTCTGAGCTAAAGGCTGAGTTCAAAGACTCCAGCAGTCAACAATAATAAATATAACAAGTAGACAAAACTATACTATCTTACTTTGTTCAGTTTACTAAGTACTTTTTCTATTTACCCCATTTACTGTTGAGTACATAATGAGGTGAAGGTTTTATTTAGTATTATCTGTAGTTTCCAGTAAAAACCTGAGACTCATAGAGGCTAAGTAATGTCTGAAGCATTAAAACTCTATTATGAAAATTCGTGCTGTTTTTCTGTAGCAATGGCTTTATATTTTTAAAAGTTACTTACAGCCATATCTAGACTATCTCTTATAACATTTGGGAAATAATACTTTTATAAAACTAACAAACATAGATACATGTTGAGATCCAGTTGATCCACAAGCAGATGGGTTGGGCAATCACCATGACAACCATCATCAAAAAGATGTAATTATGGAGTAGTACTAAGTTCAAAGTACTGTGCATACTAAAATAAAATTTCCTGTGGAACTTACTTCTATTTCACAAGTGCCAGCTCTATTCATGGAAATTCTGATTCTAGAAGGTCAAAAGCCAATAGAGAAGAATGGTCATAGTCTCTTTTTAAAATTTTTTAAAGAGAAAAAATTTAAAAATAACGTAACAGGAGGGTAACAATGGTTAATATATTACACACTGTTAACTTAGTTACTCAGAGTATAAGAGATAGTCATTTAACTGTCCAGATAATATTCGCACAAACCTTTCTTTTCAATGAACTAACAGAAATTAGTAGTATAACTATCTTAAATATCAGTTGTGTGTGTGTATATATATGTACTATATATATATGTATGTATGTACTATATATATATATATATATATTTGCTTTTCCCTTCCTTCTTTACTCCTTTCTCCTATTGCAGTTTCTCTTTCCTGTTAAACAAATTCTTCCCATTTTATAATACCTATTGTACATTTTGGTGTTTATTCTGAAGGAGACAATACAATGTTTCCATATATGTGTCTGGTTTATTTCACTTGTGAGTATGATCTGGAGTTCAACCCATTTTACCTATAAAAGTCTCAAGTTTAACCTTCTTTATGGCTGAGTAGTACTCAATTGTATAAAAAGACTACATCTTTTTAATCCATTCCTTGGCTGATGGACATTTGGCTGGTTTCCAGGATATGGCTATTACAAACTGTGCTGTTATAAACATGGGTGCACATATATCACTGTGGTATGATGCTTTTTATTCTTCTAGGGAGATATTCAACAGGAGAATAGCGGGATCAAATGAAACCTCCAATCCTAGTTTTCTGAGGCATCTCCATGGTGATTTCCAGTGGTTGCACCAGTCTACACTCCCACTAACAGTGAAAAAGGGCTCCTTTCTCCCCACAGCCCCTCCTGCACTTGCTGATTAGTTGATTTCTTGAAAATAGCCATTCTTTCCAGGGTGAGATGGAATCCCATTGTTGTTTTAATTTGCATCTCTTGAATGACCAGTGATGTTGAGCATTTTTTCCTCTATTTATTTGCTCTTTGTATTTCTTCATCTGAGAAGTATATATTCATCTCAGTTGTCCATTTTTGGATTGGGTCTTTAAATTTGGGAGGTCTGATTTTTTTAGTACTTTATATGTTCTTGAAAGTAACCCTTGTCTGAAGAACAGCTGGCAAACATTTTTCCCCACATTGTGAGTTGTCTCTTCACTCTACTGGTGGATTGATTTCTCATGATCCCTTGCTATTTTTGAGGAATCTTTATTTTCCCAATCATGATCTGCAAGCCTGTCTTCTATATTGGAGATCCTGGCTTCACACTGGCTTAATCTGTTGCAGATACTTTCAGTGGAAGTTTTATTCTCCTGGATATCTGCTTGAGCGTGCCTTCAGAATTCAGTTTCTTTCCTATGTGGAGCGCTCAGGGCTCACATAATTTTTTTAATTTCCCCTATGCTTTTGTCTGTATCTATTCTAGAATCACTAAGTGTGGATTTTATTGTAGACGCCATCTCCGCAGTTATCTAAGAAATTATCTCTGTTTTTCTCTAGAGTGCCATTCAATTGCTTTGTTATTACCACTTCAAAGAGGCCAAGTGGGTGGCTTTTAAATTGTCCCATGTCATTCCCCCCTGGGTTTGCCTTTGGTGAACTGGATGTCTGGGGTTGCATCGTAAGTGTCTCCTCATTTTCTTTTCTTTTTTAGCTTAATTCCTGGGATGATGCATGTAAGTTGCCTGTGGTGGTTTTCTTTACTGCTAGTATTTAGAGCCCTTAGGCAATGACTAATTCTCTGATACATCTTCCATGTGTAATTGGTTTTGGGGTTTGGAGTCTACTGCAAGACCCTACCTCTTCAGTTTCTTTGGAATGAGAAGTTGCTGCCCATTTGGCCCAGTCTCTGGTTCTTTGCCACAGAACCACAATATTTTCTATGACCCTTAGTCAATCTCAAGTCTTGGAATACCAGGTAGAACTGCTGTTTAGAATAATTATGTCACTTTGGGCTAAAGTGGTACCATCAGCAATAAGAGTAGCAACCATCACAACCTAGAAAACAACAAGCTGAGGTAACCATAAATTTGCCAAATTTAACCATATGAACTAGACTTGTAGTTATACAACGAAATCTAAAACAGAGACCAGAAAATTATATGCAGTATTTAAGTTTTTAATATGTTGATTTTACCCAACATATTAAAATTTAAAAGGGGTGAGGGAAAAATAAAGCAGTAATAGAAGAGGAAGAGACAAGAAGCAAAGAGAGAGGACAAAAGAGGATTGCCTTAACTTTGGGAAACTGCTACAGAAGATGGGAAGGAGAGAAGGAAGAGAGAAAAAGAACAGAACTACAACCACAAAGAAACTAGAAATCATGTTCATGCTTATATAAAAACAAGATCAAATAATGAAAGAGAGAAAAACAAAAATAAAACCACAACAAGAAAAAACAGTAGAGAGGGAAAAAATCCACTTCCAGGTTTGTCTCTGCTGTCACTGGTAGACAACATGTGGAGACAGAGTCACCATCCAAGGCAATATATCCCAGCAAGCCAGCAGTAGCTTTCTGGTGTGGTACTGGATAAGCTCAGTGACCCTGCACCTTCTGGCTGAGACCAGACTCATTTGTTCTGCATCCATCAGCACATCTTCCCTAGGCCTGAGCCCAGCTAGGGGCCAGTAGATGGAGCCTGCAGCTGCTCTAAGTTCTGAGCTCAGCTGGCCCCTCTCCAAGATGGCTCCGGGCCAATCGCTCACCTGTGGGACAACTTAGCCCTCAACCCTCACTGCCAGTCAATGTAGTCCTTCCCATCCACTTTTCCATGTCTCTCCATGGAAGCCTCTGAGGTCACCAGCAGTCACTGTGAGTCTGCAGGTTTGAGTCACTTCTCTTGTGCAATGATTCCCATCTGAGGGAGAAGACTCCACTGGCTTCCTCCTTCTTTTATTTTTATTTTTTAATGTTCCTCCCTTTACTCTCTGTGTGGGCTTTAGTTTGCACCTCAGATCCTTCCTGGGAACAGGGGACCCACTTCCCTCCCTCTCCTCTTCTTCACATTGCTGTATTTCAGAGTCCGGATGGCAACACTCAGAAAGGCTCTTTCTCTATGGCTGCTTACCACTCTGCCATTTTAGTCCCCTTTCCTCTCATTTTTCGCTCATGCTTAAGAATATTCTCCCAAATAGAATAAATTTTAAAAAGAATTATCTTGCCCCAATCTGCTCCACTGGATCAGAAACTGTGACCATAAACAGAATAAAGTCAATTAAAGGAAGAACTTAAAGAAGGAAGTTCATTTGCTAAATTCTGCCAATGAACGAATATCTACTTTACTCCTCAAGGTAACCAGAGGACAGATGATAGAGTGCTTCTGATAACATATTCTATGTCCAATAATTTTCAGTTCAGGAACTCATTATTTTCTGCCTAAGCTTTCAGCCTGGAGCATCTGTAGTCTATAGTTCTTAATTCATAACCAATGGCACATTGTCCTCTGCTTAGACACCTGATACATCATGCACCACAGCCCAAGGTCTAGGTGACTGGTAAACTTTCTAAAGCATGAATATTCTAGAGATAAAAAGGAAAAATGACCATAGTTTTCCAAATAAAACATTAAAATACAAGTCAAATACTTCCAAATATGTAAAGTTAAAACCATTCTAGAAGTGTATGGTCACTTAATTACATAGTATAAATGGGAATACAAAACATACCAAAACATACCATACGTCTCCTTCTGAGTCTTTAATGAGATAATTCCCTTTTCCCCCCCACTGAAGAGAAATACAGGAAGCACAGGCTGTAGAATTACACTCAGTATGGAAAGAAATGGCTTGAAGCATATCACTCACCCTCTTAGACCTTGGATTCTTCATTTGATTGGTAGAAGAAAAATAGGAAAAATCACCCGTATGTCCTAGTAGTTTTATGAGGATTCAAAGAAAGAAATGGCATACATAAATGTGTGTATCAGTTATTCAGTAATTTCCCAAGTTATTTCTATTTCTTTTCTATCTTTCATCCAATTGTCCCTGTCTTCCCCTTTTGCTTTAATTCTGATTAGAGTAAATAAAGGATGTTCACCTTCCCCGGCACTACTGTCTTATGAAGTGGAAAATTCTTTGATCTGGAGGCTGTACCAGTGTCTGCATTCTCTACCTGAGAGATGCCAATGAAGCTCGCCTACATGGACTTGAAACAAGCAAAAGCATCTCCAGCCCTTCCCAATTTGGGGAATCGTTCCCCCATGAGAAGTACTGCTGCAAACGTAGCTATGAAATAGACTCACGATCTGATAGCAGTGCTGACTGCTCGTGTGAGAAGAAAGCAGTAAGTGAGCAGCCTTAAATCTGCTTTAAGTCCTAGTATTAGAGGGTGTAAAGTGGAATTGTCAAAGAAATGGATGACCTCCTCACTTAAGTGGATATATTTGAAAAAGACAAAGAAACAAAAGTGTAAATCATATTTCTAAAATACTTTCATCTTCAAGGAGACTTTTAGATTTATAACTTCATTAAAAAGTAACTCTTTTTCTTTCTCCCTCTGCCTGTCTGTCGCTCTCTCCCTCCCTCCCTCCCTCTCTCTCTCTTCCCACCTCCCTTCTTTCTTCATGGATCCTCCCAACATTGAGTATACATTTGACTCAATGAATTGTTTTTGGTGTCAATAAATAGTGTAAAAAAAACAAAACTAAAGCTTATAGCTTTATTGAGAGCATTTTTGAGGTGTAATATTGGAGAGAGACTACGTTGAATAAATAGACTGTTGTTTTAAACTGGATTCATGATACTATTAAGTTTTAAACCTCATAGTCTAGAGAGGAGCATTTCAAAGATAAACTACCTTGATATTTTCATTTCAAAGACAGGTAATAAGTGGAATACAACCATTTTCAGGGAACCCCAGACAGGCATAATCCACTTTACGCAGCCAGTCACCATGCCAAGGTTTCTGAAAGAGGGTTACTTTACAGTCACCCTGAGAAGCTGCGGGATTTGTGGTGATGGCACTGCCTACACAGCGAAGATGAACGACCTGATTAATACATTCAGAGAGAAGCGGATAAGCGGGGAGGGCCAGGTGAAGTGCAGAACTAAAACGAGAAACAGAATAGGCGAGGAGAAGCACCATCAGGTGGGAAGGGAAGGAATAAGCGGGTAGCATGCTCTGTTTTCATGCGTCCAATATTTGGACACATTTTATTTCTGAGAAAATATGACAGAGAAAGTGTGAAATATTCTCTTCTACATAGGATATATTGCTCCTCTCCCTCATATCTCATTTTATAGGTAACAAGCGTCCTCCAAAATATACAGCGTTGATCTGCTCTGACTACTGTTGATGAGACACATGTCTCTCAGAACCAGCAACAAGGAGGTATCTGTGCACCAAGGGAACCCAGTGTAATAGGAAGGGGGGAAATTGTTGCTACCGTTCCTGTAAGGGTAAGAAAACTGAAGATTAAACAGAGCACTGCTTGTGCTGTGGAACTTGCAGTTAATTTAATCAGACACTCCTGTGGGTCAAGGTCTTAATGAGAAAAAAGCAAGTTCCCTTGATAGCACAGCTTTTTTTTTTTTTTTCAGCTTAGAGAACTGGGGCCCTGAAAAATGCAAAAGAAAATGCACTTCATGGGAGGATAAAATGCTGTGAAAAGGTAGCAGCAGCACTTCAGGAATATTTACGAATCTCACAGTTTATAGGAATTTTGTGGTTTCTTTAGAAAACATGCGTGCAGTGCTGTGGCCTGAAAGGCAGCAGGAATTGCCTCTGTAAAACTCTCTATGTGTTATCCAGCAAGAGCAGGCATTTCTTCCTCCACTGGCCCTGGAGAAAGGAAGGTACCTGTACATCCAGCCAAGCCAGTGCTTCCCAGTATTACAGAAAAGGAGCAACAATTCGGCAAGTTTGCAGTGCACAGGCCCTGAAGCACAGAGCTTGAATGTAGAGATGAGGAGAGTGAAGTAGGTGAGCAAGACCCTGCGGCACTGGGCTGCTCTGTCCAGACAGCAGCCCCCCTCCGCAGTGTCTCTCAGGTCTTCCTTTCCTCTGTCTTATCCCTGAGCTTGGGCTTTTACCCTGTCAATCAAGTCTTCTCAGCGCTTGGCCTACAGCCTCTTCTCATGTGTATGAGGGATGGCATCTGAGTTTAAGAACCATTTGAAGAGCAAAAAGCAAAGGTCTCAGTCACGATCATGCTGGGGGACCCTGCCAAAACAGATCTCCCTTGACCTTTTTCTACTGGAAACTCTCACTACCCTGCACCCTCCCATCAAGTCTGACAGAGTCCCATATGAAAAAGTATCGTTAGCAACCAAGTTTGTCAGTGTAGCATCTCCACCACCAAAAAGAGACAATGGATCTGATATTCAAAACAAACAAGAAGTTTTAAAGTTGGGTGAGTTGAGTCAGTGCCCTTTGCTTAGCTTCTGATCTCTTTATTTCTTTGGTAAGCAATAAAGTACAGATTCACACTGCCTTGATGTTTCTCAGACAAGTCTAATGGACAGAATTGCCTTGATTTGCTGTCTGATGAAGCAGAGGCCACACAACCCATGAATTTTTCTTGTCAGAGATTATACTTAAGGTCATTTTCATGTCTTCAGCTATGGATTACAATATAGAACTGTCCTTTTGAAAATGATGATTTCTCAAATTTCCTCTGAGGAATCCGCTATTTACTTACTGCCTTAGAAATGCAGACATAAGGTGTTAAGACAGACTAAAAGGAAAGGGCCAAACAGAAGTAGCCAAAGGTGCTGACCAGCATAAAGAAATGTTCTTGAATAACCATTCCAGGGGTTTATGCTGAACACGGGGTGAGGCACTGCTCCCAGGGTATGGAACCACAGCTCTTCAGACTTTCAAAAACCTTCACAGTAATCTAGTCTAACCCAAATCTCTGTACTTATGAAAACTACATATACCAAAAATGGTTAGTTACTTTGCTCATGATCAGTTAAGTTAGCTTTATTTTCTCACTGGTAAGATTTTTAAAAAGACTTGATAATTTTCCTTCCTTGAAAGCAAGAAGTTAGCCTGCTACATCATCATGAATACTGTATTAGTCTCTTTGCAATTGTTGGAACAAAATACTTTATATACACCACTTAAAGGAGAACAGGTTTACTTTGACTCAATTTCAGAGGTTTCCCTTCACACCTGGCTGACTTCAATAAGAAACATCCTGGTGAAAGAGCAGAGCAGTAAAAAGATTCCTCATGGCACTGAGAAAGCAGAGATCAGGAAAGATATTGAAATGAGTGATCAGAGACCAGATACAGTCACCAAGGCCAGCCCCACTGAACCACACAGACACACAGAGGTGTGCTCCCACGATCTAGATGTCTCCCAGGCCAATCTAGTTGACACTCAAGATTGAGCATCACACATCCTCACAGTGCACATGAAATCCCTGGGTCAGAAGCAAAAATCTTGACTACCCACTGTAATAAGAGTTTCCTGAGTACCAGCACTTTTGTGCCACATCCTCACGCCCCAGTTTCCACAGGAAAATTGGAAAAGGACAAGAGAACACCGACACGCAAAGTGATGGAGTTACAGGAGAAGAACTCTGGGCTTAACCAGGAACCCTAGTTCTTGTGTAGTAGATACCAACCACGACTGTCCTTTGCTCCACAAAACCATGGACATCAGGAAAAATAGGTAGGACCACAATTGTCCAGAGCAAAGATGACCAATACTTTTGTATGCAGTAATGTGAGAGACATAAAAATAGTCACTCTTTTCCATGTTGTTTCTGCCTCTAGAAAATGTTTCTATGTGTGTATCATTGGCCAGTCACTCTGATAAATCTTACCTACTGAGGCTTGGCCCAAACTTCATTCGTGCAACAATTAAGGCTTATTTCCATGGGACCCTAGGCAGTAAGATGTGGACAGCCTGCAGTGTTTAGCCGTGCTTCCTCCTTTTACCCCAGACCCAAGTAGCTAAATAAAGCCCACAAACCACTGGGGTCTACCTTAAGAAACAACAGTGATTTTTTAAATGTTTTGTTATGACTCTCTATTTGGTCTGAGGTATTAATCTCAGTACAGAACAATGTGTTTGTGACTACACAGACTCTGCTTTGACTTGTACAAAGGGAATTCCAGACAATTTCATCCTCCATAATAGTCCAGGCCAACGTGTAAAAGCTGACCCAAAAGAAAGAGGCTAAAGACAATTCCTACCGTGCATGACTTCCATATGAAAGACAAGTGCCCACAGAGTACACATAAATAACACATCTGTTATCTGTCCGGGAAGAACACAAGTAGTTTATACCAGTCCCAACTTGGAGCTCTCAGGAAGGCAAAGGCGTCCCCTTCATGCTCTTTTCTCCACATCCTACACCTTTGTGCTGAGCATAGAAAGGCAAAGCAAAGATGAGGACACCTGGAAGAAGACTGAGTCCCTCAGCCACCTCACTGAAGAGAGCCACCTTATACTGCTCACGGTCCTCCAGAGAGTCAGGACAAGGAGGCCATATGCTGAGAGAGACAGACAGAGCGAGAGAGAGACAGAGACAGAGACACAGAGACACAGAGACAGAGATCCAATGTAGCTTGAAAGCCTATGTTGATTCCAGTCCTAGGACCGGTAACACTGAGGGAAAGAGAACACATAGCCCAGCTTAAGCTGTTAGGCAGAGAGCCAGCAAATCCACTCACACTTCTTTGATCCTTTTGTTCTATTCAGGCTTGGCTGAGACCCACCCACACAGGGAGGGCTATCTGCATTATTTTGTTCACCAGTTCAAATGCTGGTATCTTCCAGAATCGCCCTTAACAGACACACTCCAAAACAATGTTTAATCAGCTAAATGGGAATCTTACTACCCAGTCCAGATGACACATGCAATTAACTATCACACTCCCCTGGCCAAGAGCACCTGCTCTGGATTGTAATGCAAGGAAGAACTGAACTTCTCTGTGCGTCACAATTTGCTGCCTTTTAGCAATAGAAGCTAGTGTATTTCATGTGCGCTCCCAAAGAAACATACACCTATATAAAGTAAAAAAGACCTTATTTAAATGGAGTTTAAATAAACTATGATTGACTGAGATGCTATACAAGGAAAAAAGTGAGCACGCAAGATTTCCAGGGACCCATGTGCTCAAGTTCCAAAAACACAGGGCTCGTCGGCCAACTGTAATTTCAGCAGTCAGGAGCCTGAGGCAGGAGGGTTTTTACAGTTTGGGACCAGCCTGGGCTACACAGTGAATTTAAGGCCTGCATGAATTACACGGTAAGAACTTGTCTCAAAAAAAAATCAGACACATAATGCTGAATGCAAAAAGCAACATAGACTTCCTGTACTATCATGTATGCAGAATTATACACCATCACCATTTTTTGTTTCTCAGTATCTACAAACCAAGTAAAACTTATATATTCATGAAAGTAACCAACTCAAAGTAGCAATTAATTTTAGAGATGGGGAGAAGGAAGTGATGTAAAGGGGAAGAATTAACTATATTAATAACCATTGTATTCCTTTGAAAGGAGAGAGAGAGAAAAAGATATGAAGCAAAATAATACAGCACACTACTAATATTTACTAAATCTAGGCACAAGGTCAATTGTCTTTATTATATTATTTTTATACTTTTCTCTATGTTTAAAATACTCCATAATTAAAAATAATCTCTAAAGCAATATAGGGATACTTAGCTCTTCCCAGAGGTCTGTCACTATGAACTCAAACAGTTGATCTAATCCACTTGCATGTGAACATCTCTTGGGGGAAAGAAGCATAATTTGACTAAAAGCAGGATGTTACAGAATGCTTCCTCTAGGGAAATATTGCACAGTAGCTGCCTCAGATGCATAGTCAGCAGGGAGTCATCCAATTTTACCCACTTTCAGCAAATGCAGGGAATCAAGTGCAAAATGTAACACTCTGGGGCCATGTCACAAAGCCACAGCATTCCCTGGAGGTCTGCAGGTACATGAAATAATTAACAGACTAAGCTCACCCATAACTAATTTTCTTATCTCTCAATAAACTTATGGAAATTGTCTTCATTTAATAACTGATCAGAGTGTAACTCAATACAAATTAAAAGTATTTCTTGCTTTTAGTTAACTGTAAACAGATGGAATTACTTATGGCTGAGCAGACACGGATGGGAGTAAAGCGGGAGGCATCATGTCAGCAGAGCCATCTACCCCATGTGTTCATGGAGAATCCCTGATCGTGGGGTTTACAGAAAGTAGAAAGCTCCCTATCTTCTCACCTGTTAAGCACACGAAATTTATCCTCAGGTTCCGTGAACATGATTAGCAAACACTGACTGGACTTGATTAAATCAATTGTTTATAATAACTTCAAATATGTTTATACACTCCATGGCAGCTAGTACTACTATTATGCATTAGATGCAAAAACTCCACAATTTTCGTTAAGAATATCTGCAATACACTACTGAAATTTGATTTTAAAATTAGTAGATGTGACCCTTGTATTGAACCTTATCCTTCAAATTAGTGTGCAGTATGCAGCATATGGCCAATGTTTTCTGATAAATCAGTCAATCAAAAAAATCAACAGATAAATCCAAATGCTTTATACAGTATAGAGTAAGGAAACATATCTACTTTTCTTTTTTCATTATTCTTTTTGGTATCGAGAATCAAACCCAGACCCTTGTGCTTGCTTATCTCTATTTCAGATGATGAGGATAGAGGTGGAATTTGATTGTTCTTCCATTTAATCCTCTTTTCCTTTTCACTCCATGCTTTTATAACAAAAATATATCTATCATTTGCTAACTATGTTCCAGCATAATCATTCCTGAGCTGTATACTCACAGGGGCAAATTTTTCAGAAGGACTTTCCTGGAAGAGCAAATTAAGAGGTAATAGGATGTATCCCATCAAAAACCTGGGGAAAAACAAAGAAGGTGTACCAGCAAGCACAGTCTTCGCAAGATGGGTAGACTATATATTATCTCAAAAGTTATTATCGCCATGGTCTCCAGCAGGTAAGCACCCCTCAGGGGGCTGTAACATATTTACTCTGACATATCCATTATTATCCAAAGACAAAATAACAGAATGCTTGTAAAGCATGCCCATACCTTGTCATCTGAGCAACTACTTTGAAGATAACAGTATGCAATATAATAATCATTGTTAATTTCCTATCATATTGTTTTGAATTCCGTATCATTTTATTGTGTTTTTCTCTCTTTAAAATACAAATTTAAAAGTTAATCAAAGACCTAACAAAGATTAATAAGCATTGCACATATAGGGAGAATCCAAACAGAAACAGAACCTAAATTCTATCAATATCTCATGCTCAGAAGTCAACTTGACTTATTTTAATTGAAAGCAAAGATAATGCAGATAGTGGACTTAAATATACAAGTAATTATAACTGGGAATTTTGACCAAAGATTTGTACTTTGATATCTATCTCTACGAACCACAAACCAAAGTTACCCAATGTACTGATTTTAGGTTGGAAAGTGACATCTCCCTTCTTCAGTCACCAGAGGCTTTCTTTTCTCTAGGATAAAGTCCTTACTTCTTAGCAAGGGACTAGACATTCTTCATGTTCCAGTCCTGATTTGTAATAATATAAATGAAGTCAAACCCATATCACACTTCATCTCACTCTTCATCTTGTAATAGTAACATCCCAATCTATCTGCCAAGACAGGAACAGAACAAAGTCTTCTTCTACTCAATGGTTTTGCTTACCTGATAGATAAGCACTTCTTCTGCCATTCAAAGTTCTATGCATACTCTAAGATGCAGCTCAGACATTGCCTCTTCTATGAAACCTTCCCTGATTCTTCTTTGCAAATTAAATATTCTTCTGTAGAACCACAGAAAAATTCCTTGCACACAGACATAACTGTATTAACAGTGTATCTTGTGTAACTGAAGCCTATCTGAACATCTTTTTCTCTTACTATAGAATATACTTCTTGTGGTAGGACCAATGTTCCAGAATCAGTGCTTAACACATGGTTTTGCACTTAATGGAGCAATGAATATTTATTCTATGATTAAATGAACGCATGAAAGTGTAGAGTTCTTTACCCTTCATTTAGCTTATGATTTCATAATACATAGAGTCCAATAAGCTATACCATCATTACAAGCAAAGGGAGTAGGAAGATGAGTAGCCTACAGAGTAGACATTAAGCAAGGAAGGAGAATAGAATAGACATGAGAGCAAACTTTAGTGTAAAATTCATAGCGTAGTGCCATATAAAGGGAGGAAGACTCATTTGGGGGCTGTTACACAAGAATTCATGTTTTCACTTTACTACCACTTAATTCAGCTGGATCTATTTCCTCATCTACATAACAGAAACTGAGTCTTTACATGTCACTGCTATTTTAAGGACAAATGAGACAATCAGCAAAGAAATAGAGTGTGCAGAAGAGGACCCTATTATTAGATTACTCACTCATGTGTTTTCTCTGTATAACTGTAAACTCTGGTGAAGGAAGTCATAAGACAAAAGAAGAGTGAACAGGAGTCAGACCTTGGAATTTATGTCCCAGGAGTCTAAACTTCAACAACGAATGGAAAGAAGTCATGTGTTTCTACCACAATTTGGGACAATGTGTCGTGGATGGGAACAAATTTGCCTTTTTCCACCGCTGAAGCTTCACTTGCTTATTAGACAGAAAGCTCCAGGCTACACAGTGGAGAAGGGCTGTAGACAAACAGAAATCAATTAGAGGCTACAGTGCGGGGAAAATAGAGCCATCTCCAGAGACTCACTGCCAGGTCAGTTCTGGGGAGAATGGAAAGAACCACTGGGTAGAGCGTTTTAGGACTGGAGATCAAAAGCAGGGTTGGGCCTCATTTCTCAGGAGTCAGCAAGATCTCAGTGAAGAAATGATTGTGATGAGTCTGGAGTAGAAAGAGCCTTGTCTCTCATGGCGTCACTACGGCTCTGTGTCTCCAAGAAGCAGTGGAAATAGCACATATACCTGCAGAGATTTGAAAGCCAATGACGCTGCCCACAAAGTTTCAGTTATGTTCAAGGGGAATTTAGATCCTATCTTCTGTAAGTTCTAGACCAGCAGAAGAAACAAAAAGACAAGCATCCCCAAAAGCCTTCAGAATGGGAGCAAGGCACGGGAAACAAGACTTTCGTGGTGAGTGCCAATCAGCTTGGTGAGGCTAATGAAAGCGATCAGATGTGGCACAGCCCACCCAACATCTTTACACCTCACCCACCCTCCCACTCATCCAGAGAATAAATAAAGCCACCAGGAAGGAAGGGAGGAAGAGACCGAACTGAACTGGCTGCTTCTGATATCCAAGAGGATGAGATATCATAGCTAAAGTTATAATTAAAATGCAATTATATTAAATTTCAGGAAAAGAAGAGGTGTATAGGGGCTGGGGATGTAGCTCAGTGGAATAAGCACCTGCCTAGCAAGTGCAGGGTCCTGAGTTCGATCCCCAGTACCGCCAAAAAAAAAAAAAAAGAAGAGTTGTACTGTCTTACTCCTCTGGATATGCAGAGCTGGAATTTATTTATGCAAGGCATCAGGCCCAGATTTTGTAAGGAATGTTCAATGTATGTTATGGCTATGTCCCTTCCCTTTATCTCTTAGATTAACATAACCCAAATTCTGAATGGATATTTAGGATTGTGTACTAGGCACAGAAGTTTCCTATGAAGGGAAATAGTAAATATTTCAAGCATACAGGCCACAGTTTCTATTGCAACTACTGCATTCTGCCCTTACATCAAACCCCAAACATAAGCCAAAGGTAAGAGAATATAAATATCTCCCTTATCACAAAAAGTCTTAGTGTCCCTAAACATATGCAGAACTCAAAAGCAGAAAGAACATGAAAAAAATAATTAACCTTGCAGATTCAAGGTCCAAAACTTTAGCCGTCCTAACAGTGCAATATAATATTTCACAAAGGTTATCTCGATTCAGTGTTTGAGGTCACAGTTAAGAATACTCAAAAGGCCTTACAAACAATGTTAAATCCCAAACATCTTCCCTGTCTCATTTCCACTGGACACAAACCGTTATCTCCCCAGGGTCAGGTACGAAACAACCAGGGACAGCATCTATGTCTCAGCTACCACAAGGAAGTTTTCATATGAGGCAGTCTCCAGGAAGCCCATGAAACCTAGGTACTCCAACCTATTTGCCATGGCAAGCCATTTCCTCCATTTCCAACATACTGTTAGCTTGCCCCAAGGTACGGCCCTCTGTGTGGCTCTACTGCTTTGGAAGTTATAACAAAGAGTTCCACCTTTCACCTACCCATGCATCATTATGCTGTATCTTATCAACAAAACAATCTTCAAATCTGGTAGATCAAACAATTGCCTTAACATTTTGTTGGAAGTGGTTTTGTGAGCAGGAAGCTTCCAGATCTGATTTCCCTCTATTCCTCTCAACCAAATAGCAGGTACCTAACACAGCCTGCACAACACAGTACTTGCCCAAACATTTCCATATGGTTTTCCAAATCAGAAGCAAACATTCAGTGAGAAAAGTGAGGCAAGGGATTTGTGATTACACTATCACGGTATATCTTGTTTTCAAAAGTCATTGCCACAATGTTCCTATCAGGAGATTATTTGGTTCTCCTAAAGTAAAATCAGCAAATCATGTCAAATGAGCTAACAGACTCTCCTGTTTGAAAACTGGAGAAACTCTCCTTATTGAAATTTTGTTAGCAGGAGATTTCTACCCATGACTGTCATGCAGAGAGTGCTTGAAGAGGAGCCTGAAGCTCCCGTGAAGTGAACACTGTCCCTGTGCTGTGTCCATTCCACAGACATCGGTGATTTGCTGGCTATGAAACTTGCTTTTTGCCATCTGTTCTGCACTTGTCACCCTTGGTTTACATTTGCTAAAACTATAAACTAGGTTGACGTCAGCTTGCACCTCACAATCACACTTTACCCAGATATTCCTTTGCAGCCACCGTTTATGTGGCTGCTCCGCCCCCCCTCCCTGACCTCCTTAGGAACCGCTGCCCCACTTTCACAAACATCTTGCGCCTGCCCTTCCCACTGTGCTCTGTGCCACCCCATCAACACCTGCAGTCCCGTTTATCCTGGTTTTTTCCTTGACTTCACTTTCTGAGCTTCAGGATTCTCGACATTTTCTTAATTTCATGTATAGTAGCTCCAAGAAGCTTGTCATTGCTTGACCTCTACATTAAACTAACCCCTCCTAACAATATCTGGGGCCCTTGCAAGTCTTGTTCTCTAAAAGTGAAGAAGTTTTTTTGTGATAGTTTTTTTCTCCAAAATTAATAGCAAGAGTATCAGCGTTAGAATTCAGGCCTTACATCCTCATGGACTTGGCACTCTGACATGGTCTGAATAATGCCTGTCCCCAAGCCCCAATTCATATTTTGAAATTTAAACCAGAATGCAATAGTGAAAAGAGGCCAGGCCAATAGAGGCCATAAGACCAGAGGCCTTTGCCCTCTTGAATAGGGTCAGTGTTCACACAAAGAAGGTTGGAGGGGGTGTCCCTCCCTTTCTGCCATCAGAAGACAAAGGGCGAAGGTTCCAGCTCTGAAGCAGAGCAGGTCTTCACCAAATCTGCTGCTGGCTTGATCTTGGACTTGCCAGCCTACAGAACTATAGGCGATAAATTTCTGTTGTTTATATATTTCCCAACCTAAGGTATCTTGCTACAGGAAGAAAAACAAAGCAAGATACTCGCTAAGCCTCAGTTTCCTCACCCATAAAAAGGAGACAGCTCAAGATTAACGAGGGGATCAAGTGAGAGTAAACCTTCTAACACAATGCCACACCCTTAATGGTGTCCAGTGCGTGTTAGTCATTGTTTCGTCAATACCTCACAGTCTAATCCATGTTCTATTTCAGTCTCAATGATGGGCCTATTTGTGATCTACAAATGTAATTCTCAATACTTTTTAAAAGTATTATTGTATTACTCCATCATATGGTTTTGTAGCCTTGTGTATGTTTCTAGTATATGTTGAATATTTTAATCAAAAGACTACGGTTAAAAAAGATGTAGGATTTTCAATACGCAAAGACAACCCACTAATGGAACCAGGAATGGGGGTCTTTCTTTTAGCATCCACCCGATAAAAAGCTAATTTTGGAAATCCTGATAAATTATATTGCATTTTGACACTCCTTGGAGAATGCTGATTTGAGCTCAGAAGCCTTCAATTCTGTAATATTGAAGGTATTAAAATTTATATTCAGTTTGGAGAGGAGAAAACACCAACTTAGGAATTACCTATCTAATTCTCTAAGGCAGTTTGGAGATAAATAGTACTTAATTTGAACTAATTCACTCCTTTTTCCCTTTATCCATACCCCGACATCAAAGTACTGCCCAAAATGAGGAGCACCACCACTGAGGACCCCATGTCAGGGTCACCATGAGGATTCCTGCCTTTGATCCAAGGCAGCCTGCCCACAGGCCATAACCTGCTCCGCAGATCCTCTTTTCTGGGATTCTACAGATTTATTCATTCCAAAACACGTTTGGTGACTGTATTTACTCAGGACTGAGCTCTGGCTTAAAAAATAACAAAAGAAAAATAATCAGAGTCTTTTGTTTTATAAAAAATATATAACAAAGTAATTACCACAATAATAAATATTCAACATAGAAAATATTATTAAAAATCTGCAAAGCATGTAAAATTACTCAAAATATATTATTTAGCAATAATAAGTAATTATTGTTAATAATTTTGGTATTTTTTCATAAGATTTGTGCACACACCCACACATGCACACCCAGGCATACTATGAATAAAATCATTCATGCATTTAAGCTTTTAACTCATGCACATATTTACTGCCTTCCCCAAGATAAATCTCCCTACTTCATTAAATTCTCATAACAGCAAACTGTTCTATGTAATTGAATTAATGTTTATAGCTTAACAATATGAAGAAGATAATACAATTTGCAGATAAGCAAGAACATTTCCTAACGCTTAATCTAACCATCTTCCATTGATTTCCAGGTCACTGATAGTTATTTTAAAGAGGGACTGGTTTTGACTTGCAAACATCTACATACAAATCTTTCCTTTAGTTCTTTCCATGAATTCAAAGGTTCTAAAATCCCAGAATGTGTAAGAATTGCTGAGTAGTTTGTACAGACGTGAAACTTTGTATTACTATTATTTCTCAATGCATTAAAGTTTTTAAGCATAATTTAATGTGATCTTCTGATGCCTTTATCTTTTGTAATGTAACTTCATTATACACATATACATTTTATTTTATACTATGCATTATCAAATAACCTGTTAATAAAATAAAAACATATTTCTATATTATTAAATGTTTATGTATAGCATTCCTTTTAACAGCTTTATAGTATTTCAATCTGTGGATGTACCATAATTAAATTGGTGCTCTACCTTTGACCTTTTAAAATTACCTTTAACAGTAACTTCTGCCTTTACTATGTAGGCCTCAATGTGATTTTAGTTAAAGGTTAAAGAGTGAAAATATCGGAATCATTCCAAAAGACTTACCACAGCTCCACAGTTCCCTTGTTTATCCTGTAACAAGGACATGCTGGAAGCTCTATCCCCAGAACAAGACAGATAAATTATGTTGGGCAATTTTGCCTTCATGACAGAGGTACTTTTTCTTCCTCAGTGTGTACATGCACTGGGAGAATAAAAAAAAAGAAAAAACATATGACAGAGGGCCAGGGATGTAGCTCAGCAGCACAAGCGCCTGCTTGGCAAGCACTAGGTCCTGAGTTTGATTCCCGATACAGAACCCCTAACCTATGATCTCAGAAGATGGAGCATCAGCTCTCTAATGTGATAACTGATTCAAGTAAGGACTATTAAAAATGGCAGCATCATTTGGTGAGAGGCTGTTGAGAAAGAGTATCTGCAAAATGTCAAAATATTACTCTACATGTGACTTAACATTTACAGAGAAAATAATATAATCTAATAATGGAGATACATGTTGATCATTACCATATTGTATCCCTAGTGATGATAAACTGATTTCATGTCACATAAAAAGAAATAGTCAGAAGTGACCTTAGAAGGATGAGAAAATAGAAAGCAGAGGATCTCCCTTTCTCCAGTGAAAACATTCAGCGAGGTCCTATAGACCCATTGTTCTGTGAGATATCCACAGACATCCGCATATCCATAGATGTCCAGATCTATGAGGAACCAGCCAAGTCAAAGCCAACAGAAAAATGTATGACACTCGGCCATTAGTCTGCACCATGCTTAGTGTGGTACAAAATAGAAGATGCTCAACTGCCAGTTTCTCCATGAAATAGGAACATGTAATGCTGAGACTTTTCTCTGGGGCTCCTCAAGGGTCTGTCTTGCCAGAATCTAAGCCAAATAACAGCATCAGAGAGACTGAGAATGCAGGCAGTGGTTTAGATCAACAAGACTCATCAAAATCCCTCCCCAGCTTTGTATGAAAGTGGAGAACATGCTCAAGAACTGACTGCTCCAAAGGCAAGGCAAGGTTGGAGCCTGCAATTAGTATTCCCATTTTCAGGATGCTGCCTGAGGGAAATAAAAGACTAAAAGAAAATTACCTCAGTATAAATGTAAAACTCACAGTTCATATCATAATCAATAGTGAGAAACTGGAAATATTTCCTCAAAACTCAGGACTATGGCAAGTATGTTCACTTCCACCATTTCTACCCAACACAGTGCTGCAGCAGATGTCCTAGCTAGAGCAAGAGTCAAGAAGTAGAAATTAGAAGTCACAAAACTGGAGGGAAATAAGTAAAATTACCTCTTTGCATTTGATCATATGGTATTATGTATAGGAAAACTTTAAAATTCTGTCTAAAATATTTGTTAGGAAAATAAAGGGATTCAGTAAAATTTTAGGATACAAATAAACATACAAAAGTCAGTTATATTTCTACACAAACATGAAGCAATCCACAAATTATTTTTAATTATACCTGTATTAGTGCTCATGTATAGTAATAATCAATGGTACAGTATGGTACTAGGATAAAGACAGACATGTAGACCAATGGAATAAATCAGAGACCTGAGAAATAAATCCACAATCAACTCTTCTACAATGTGCCAAGAATATTTAAATGGAAAATAGTCTCTTTAACAAATGGTATTGGGAAAACTGAATATCCACATGCAAAATTATAAAAGTGGATCTCTATCTGACACAACACACAAAAATCAACACAGAATGGGTTAGGTTTTCACATAAAGCCCAAAACTATAAAGCTCCTAAAAGAAAACATGGGGGGTAGTTTTATGACCTGGGACTTGGTAGTGATTTCACGTACAGTATGATACCAAAAGCACAGACACCCAAGAAAAAATAGACATGTGGAATTACATCAAACTAAAAATTTTCTGCATGACAAAGGAAACAAGCAATAGGATAGAAAGCCAACCTACATACTAGAGGAAATATTCATAACCCATGTATCCAATAAGAAATTAAGAACCAAAATATATAAGGAGCTCATCTAACTTAATAGCAAAAACAGTGTTTATTTAAAAATAGGCAAAGCATTGAACCTGACATTCCTCCAAAGAAGACACACAAATAACAAACAAGGCTATGCAGACATGTTCAACTGCACTAATCATCAGAAAACTTCAAATCAAAAGCACAGGGAGGTATTACCTCCCTTCTGATAGAGTGTCTCTGTTTCAAAGGGTGAAAGATACCATTAGAAAGGGTGAAGAAAAAGGGAGATCCTCTCACACTGTCAGCAGGTGTGGAAATTAGTCGAGCCATTATGAAAAACAGAACTGAAATTCCTTAAAAAAATGAAAAATAGAAATATCATATACTCTAGCAATTCCAATTCTGGCTATTGTTCTGAAAGAATTTAAAATAAGATCTGCATTCCCATGTTCACTACAGCATTATTTATGATAACCACAGGTGGAGATAACATAAATTAACAGATGAATATATAAACAAAATGAAATGTATGTATATAAAGGAATATTACCCTGATTAAAGAAGTAAATCCTATTATATGCTAACACAGTGAGCCTTGAGGACATTATACTGTAAGTAATAAACCCAGTCCCAGGACAAACGCTGCATGGTTCTACCTCCATAATAGCAAAATTGCTATGAACTGGACTACTTTAGATATGTTCTATATATATGATATTATATATATATATATAATAGCTGAGATTATTGTGCTACTAGTTTCTATTAGTTCATTGAAAGGAACAGTTCGTTTTTATATTGTTTGATCAATCTTACATGCCTATATCTTGTCATCTGAGCACCTACTTTGAAGATAATATGCAGTATAACAACCTTTATTAATTTCCTATCATGTTGTTTTGAAATTCTGTATCATTTTTATTGTTTTATTTTATTCTTTTTAAAATGGCAAAAAGTAGAATGGTGTGGAACAGAAGTTCAGAGTAAGGAAAATAGGAAGTTTCTCTTCAGTGGGTACAAAGCATCAGTTACTCAATATGAAAACATTCTAGAGATCTGCTGTATGACGAATACACAGTTGCCAATATTATACTATACACTTAAAAATTTAAGAAAGTAGATTTCATAATTTTTACCACAATAAAGGAAAAAGATGTGGATACAATTGCTAACTCATTTACAACGTTTTGCCTTCCATTTACCCATAAAATCTCAATGGCATACAACAGAAAAACATTTTTTGCTTCTACACCTGCAGATTAATTTAGAGATTCTGCTGATCTAGGCAAGGCTTGGCTGCCAGCTATAGTTTAATTCTAGATGAACCCATATGTCACTCAGTTTTCTGAGATCCAGGAATCTTTTTCCCATGTTAATGGAGAGGCACAAGAGGACGAATCCAATAGCTAGTGACATATCTGCTAACACACCACTGGCCTCAGCAAGTCATGCAATGAAGTTCAAAGATTGGAAGGAAAAATACTGTTCTAGGGAATGTTCACAAAGAAAAAGGAGAGTAGAGAATTATTTTCGGACAATCGTTTATATACCAACTGCCTTTCAATATTCTTGTCAAACAACAGCCAAACTTAATCCTAATAGTAACTAAACTATCAAACAAATGCAAAGAAAACAATAGGGTTCACATTCGCTGGGTTGGGTTCTTAATGAAGGTCTTTGACATAGAGAAAAAGAAAGAGATGAGCAGAAATGTTCAAAATTAAAAGAGACCACTGTTTTTACAACCTGAAACTTGATTGAATCCTGAAATTTAAGTAAGAAATTGGGAATGAAAACATGTGTAGGGCAATTAGAGAAATTTTAAAATAGACTATATATTAAATAAGAACATGATTTTGATTAATGACCTTTACTGTAAAAGTCTTATCTTAGGACATTAGTGCTAAATATTATCAGTGAAACATCTTACTTTTGGCAATTTCTTTTCAAGTAGTTGATCATATATATATATATGTGTGTGTGTGTGTGTGTGTGTAAAGGCACACAAGAGTATCATATATATATAAAGTCCAACAAGAACATGTAAGGAATTGATCAATGCTAGTAATTGATTAAGCTAGGCAAAAGATATGTGGGTCGTCATTGTTCTAGTCATTCTCCTTTTATGTAGTTTCCCCATTTTTTTTAATGTTGAAAGAAAGATAATTGGGAACAATTTTAAAACACATTAAGAACACCTAAGGGTGCTACACTGAGTTAGAGAGACGGGGAGATAAGGATTATATATTCAGAGGATGCTAATAGGCCCTCTTAGTTTGTCTCATACTGATTTTAAGGTGCTGAGCAAACCTGAACACAGTGATTAATAATGATAAGGATAACTAGAGATTACAGAAATATTTCCTGTTAGAAGATAAGAGTCCCAGTGGGTTCAGAAATAGCTTCTGCGCCAAAGCAGCCAGAGCTGCTGGAGGCAACACATTCTGCTCTCATGGTATTTCCACACAGGGTTTCCTCTGGGTCTTTCACCACCTCAGACTACAACTGCTGAAATAAAATCTGCTCTGACTTCTCTAAGTTAAGTCTCTTAAGAAATGTCTCCTTGAGCCAACCCAGTTCTTCACCATGTTCCCAAGATCCACAGCTCCTATGTCTTATATGTAAGTCTGATAAGGCTCGTTAAGAATTTCATCCTTTTCAAGCATTAAATTTTCATTCTGCTTATTATCCCAGAAGAATTCCTTTTGCGGCCCTGAGTCCCTGCTCATGGAGGAACAGATGCAAAACAAGAGAGAACAGGAGCAAATTTGAACTTGGCTGTTATTGTGCGCATCCCTGGAGTGACAGGTTTCAATCTACATACAATAAATTCAGCAAGAATTTTCTGTTTGGTGTTCTCTTTTGGGAATTGCAGGCCAGCCTGATGAGGAGTCTGCTCATTAATAAGAAGGAAAGTTTAAAGACTTTCATATTGTTTAATGCTCATTTTTTAAAAGGAGAAAAAGAGAAAGAAACAGAGGAAGAGAGAGAGAGAGGAATAGAGAAATCCAGTTTTCTAAATCTAAATAAGACCAATATTTGGCAGAAAATAGATTTTACCTCAAAGAGTCACCATATTTTGCTTTACTTAAGTTCTGGTAATGATAATGCCTTGTAGTTACTCTTTAGAACATTCTTAATATAATCTTTGATTTCAAAAGTATTTGAATTAAGCAGCTAACCTCCGAAATTTTAATGGAGTCAGAGATGGTTTTGTCTATACGGTGAACTTGGAAGGCACCTGGATTTTTCATTGCTTTATTCTTTTATTCCTTTATCTATCGATGCCTTTATTATAGGTCTCCCAAACAGCTTTGTTAGTCTTAATTTGGCTCTGAAAGTAATTCTTAAAAGCATAACTCACAAAAATAAATCATAATTTTTCTCTCAAATGGAACCAGAATCAACAAAATCCCTAGTTTTCCCATACACACCCCTTTCTGTTCCCCTAGCCACACACACACACAGATCCTCCAAGGCCTTCCTTACTGAGAGGCCAGTTCCCTATCTCCGGGGCAAGCTTGAGTTTTTAGACCAATTTCAACCTTGATCCCCAACTACAAGGTTTCAGGGTCTTCACTGCTACTTGTTTTCCAGGGAAATAAGATCAGGAAATTTTGCCTAATATAAAGGGCAGAAAATTTAGCAATACTTAATTTTAGCTGAGATATCTAAAGTCCCCTATGTAATACCTAAGTGTCACTCTGATACGGGGAAAATAAATCCCAATCTGTTTTGTGTCACATTTGCCAACTTCATGACCTCACATCCATGAATGAAGTTGCAAACCAAAAGAAAATGTCAGGGAGTTTTATTGGAAATAAGGAGAAAAAGAATAGCTGTGGGACTTCCAGAAGGAGCTCCAAGTGGGCGGCCACTGATGCCCTTAGTCAAAGATATTTCATACAGCAAAATCACAAGGTGGGTACAATGTGAGTCAAACTACAATCAACCTACAGAATTAACCAGTGTAGTTACTTAGCTAATATTAATCTAATAGGGAAATGAGTCACACAGCAAGAGTACTGTACATGGAAAGATCAAAGGCATTCCTGACCAGGTATGTCAGTATGGGGCCAGATATCCTGGTCACCTACCCACGTGCCTGATGCCTCTCTGAGCTCACTGGACCGGCTGGTGCTGATCAAAGTATAGTGTCAAGCTGCTGTTTATCTCTTTGGAGACTTGCTGGCCAGGCTATTGTGTCTCCATGTTAAGGCCTAGTTCACTTTGGATTCACTTCCAGCCACAGTGTTGGTGTGTTTCATCTTCCACACTGACTCCCTCAAGGGCCAGATCTTTCATTGGCTGCCTATTAATTTCTGTCTATCTTAGCTGTCTATAATAACTCCACACCTTGCAAAAATGTTTTGTGCCTCTCTGCTTTTTGAAAAGAATAAGGTTTACTACTCAAGACCAGAAACACACAGACCAATTCTTTGTGGACTTCCAAGGGCCCTGGAAATACAATGTTGTCTCTGCTGTGCTCCTTTCGATGGTCCTCCAGAGTTCCATCGAGAAGGAAATTGCAGCCAGAATGAGCCTGGGCAGGGGAATTGCGGATAAAATAACGAGAAGAAACTGTCTCTGGGCTTAGTTGTTCTTAAGTTACAGAAGAAAAAAGCCAAGGGATTTCAATTCAGAAAATTATAAGATGGCAGCATTAAGAATATATAGTTCATATTCCTAGTCCAGCATTCATATTCTTTCCTACTTCTACTTTTTCTGACGTTATTTTCCATTTTAAATATATATGAGAAAATCCAAAAAGAAACATAGTATCAATCACCATGCAAAGTATCAAACACTATGCAAGAGTTTGACCTTTTGTCCACATTATTTTTTTGTATACCTTTATCATTGTTTCTTAAAATCTTGAAAACTGGTATAGCTTCTATAAATAAAAGTCTCTATTTGAATTATTCTGATATCTATAATAAGCCTCTGTTGTCATCTGTTTTTAAATCAAATATTGCCTAGCTTCTTCAGAACAAATAATATTGTTTTTAAATACCATCAACACTGTTGCTTACAGAAAAAAAAAAACATTTCCCTAGCTCATCAATTTTAAGAAGACCTGAGATTTCATGTGATTGAATTGTCTTGTTATTATAATATTACAACTAATTTTTCTAGATAAACATAATTCAAAGAGGGAACTTTATATAAAGATCTGTGAAATGTATATATAAATACTCACTAGAGGCATGTAGCATACATACTATAATAGAACTACCCTTTATAAGAAGCTATATGGATAAAAGATGCACAAAAAGCACAAAAAAGATATTATATCAATGTTTTCTCCCAACAGCACTGAGAACACCATCAAAAAATAAAAGTCAGATTAAAATACTGAATGTTTTAAATTCTACTAATTGGCATACATCAACACATATTTTTAAAGTACTAGTAGAAAAACAAAATTGTTAACATACCAAATGTACTGCAATTCATAAAATTCTTGCATCATTTCAGCCCAATAAGGAAATATTCTGAAATCCTGGGTTTTCCGACTAAAAACTGTAGGTGTTCAACCCATAGCTTTTTGAGACTCTGAAAAGGTAACTACTTATGTGAAAGAGGACCAAGCAGTGTTTGCAAAACAAAAGAAGCCCTCTGAGAAAGAGCGCTCTAACAGACATGAAAAACATTCCAGTCTTATGCACAGACAATGGAATGCTGATTTGGAAAATATAAGTGTAAGAGCAGACAATGACAGATTAAAACTCATTAAAATTAAATCAGCTCATTTTGTAGCCTTAGCTAAAAGGAAAATGATTCTTTTGTAAATTATACATATATATATATATATATATATATATATATATATATTCCTTTTTCCCTTTTATGTACAGTAGCCCAGCAAAACACTCTTCAGGTATTTTAATGTCTACCCTTGCCCTGCAGTGCCATTATTCTATGGGGGGGCACAATGCCAGAGCATCCAGCCATGCAGACATAGGAGAAACTTTGTAGAAGAAACTTTATTTGACCATCAGCCACTGGGCTGAAACAGGAGGCAGACAAGACTGTCATCATGGGCTCTTTGGGGGTTTGTGTGGAATTCTAATTAGCCAACCCTCATTTTCTTTTCAGATATTAAAAAAAAAAAACCCAATCTGACTAAAGTTTCTAAGGAATTGAGGAGAAAAATTGTGAATTTATATGTAACATACATTGGAAGGGGCTCCCTGTAGATCCTTCAGGAGACTGTTTGAGAATTGGTTTAAAACATTTCTTTAAGTCTTAAAATTGAAATGCCACTCATCAGAAATCCAACCCTCTAGAATATATCAACTGACAAAACAGAAAACTGTACTTTTCAGTGTCTTGGGGTTGATGAGAATGACATCTAGATGACACATTCTTGAAGTAAAAGTCCCCTTTTTATTCAGTGGATAACCTATTCAAAGGCTATCCCTTCTCAGACCCTAAAGCACCATGAAGGACAAGATAGGGTTGGTGTATTTGTTACTCTATCCCATGAGTTAATGCAGCAGTTAATGCTGGTACACAAAAGGTGGTCATTAAATACTTAAAGTTCTTCTAGAAAGAAGTGCAATAAATGCACAAGATCAGCAAACCTCAGCAGAAGACTAGGAGATCTTCAACAGAAGAACAAAAAGAAAATACAGAAAGGAAACCCTCTCTTGGTTCCTGCTGGTTATTGTTCATTCCTTATGTTTTCCAAGAAAAGTTCATAATGATAACAGTAGTAACAGTGGCATAAAATGAGAAGTAGCACAGAAAAATTTTTAGGTTTTGCTTGATTTTAATACAGCATCCTATTTGCATGATGCTTTTGCTCCAGATATCAGTAATCTGCTGTGAAATCTGTGAATCAGGCACTTATGTAGTTTTGAAAAATTCTTAAGTAACCAATCAATACAATGTCGAGCCTCAAAATTCAGTGTTTATTGTTAAGGCTTCAGTCAGCACTCAGGCTTAAAAGCCTACAAGATCTACTTAGCTATTTGAAAGCAGTACAGATGTGCATATATGTAGTCAGAGTCATGAAATATAAAACCCAGATGGCCTATTATAATGTTTTGGGGCTTTTGTTTTGGTTTTGTTCTGGTTTTGGTATTTTTGGAACCAGGAATCAAACTCAGGCCCTCATGTTTGCCAGGCAGGCACTGCACCACTGAGCTATGCTCCTGGCCCCTAATGTTTTGGTCTCAGGCCTCTTCTCATTTGGAAAATATTTGTGGCATGCTTGACAACCAACATGGGTGGGACACAATCCCCATAGACTCCTAGTCCAGCCACCTGTGAGTTATTCTGAGTCAATATCTTGATGTTAACATGTTTTCTCTGGCACTGGTAATTATTCCAGTCAGCTTTGTTAAGCTTACTTTCATTTGGGACACAATTACCATAGGTAATTATATCTGCCCTTCCATTGGACAGTCACAGCATCTCTTATGTTCCAAATCACAAGGCTCCCTTTTCAGGGATACACTTGACATGCCATACTTGAAGTAATTAGCAGGCTTAGAGATTTTTAATGTATAAAAGCATCAAATTTTCACCAGGGACTTTGTGTTCTTAAAAAACTTTCTAGCAAAACAATGTATGAATTAGAATAAAAGGCAACTGGAACAGGGTGTTCCATAGGAACATGCTGAAATATGGACCTATCTCACTATAGCATTAGCCAGGGAGACAGGTGCAAGTATTTCCAAGCTCTCTGTGCCATATTTGTGAGTTTCTGCTCACACTGTAACTAAAGAATTTCAAGGGCATAAGCCTGAATGAGTCACAGTGGGACGATGGTACAAACACATTAAAAGAAAGGAGTCTTCTGCGTAATTCAGACAAAGCAATTCAAAGCACAGTACAGAACTCAGAGAGTTACGGTGCTCACTTGTTTGCAGTGATAGCCACAACAGTAATATCAATTCTACTTATTTGTGTCTTGATTCAAAAGCTTTAAATTCATGTTACAAAATGCAAATATAATACATAGGATATTTTTAAAAAGCAACTTCAGACGCCAGCAAAAATAAAATATAAAATGAAGTCAGAGGTAAAATTATCACATGATGTACCAACTTTGACACTAGCTTGATAGTAACACAAAGAGAAAAACATGACAAATTCAAGATTTCCTTGAGGAAATGTACAACATTTGTGGTATGCAGACTAGTAATTCTCAAATCAATTCTATAAGCCTTAGAAAGATATATTGTGATTTATGTTCTCTGTGGATTACTTTCCTACCTAGTCTTGATTTTCATTTATAATGACAGTAGCTTTATTTATGAACATGCCCCTTTTAGATGAATGTTATTCAAAATTTGAGTTATCCAATATTATCGTTATAAAATAAATTTTGTCATGACCAACTTCTTAACAATAGAAAATTGATAAGAAAAATAGAAAATGATTAATAATTCTCATAGGATAACTAATGCTATAGGAAATGCTATGTATTTGTATATTAATATATAGTATAAAATATATTGTACATTTTATATATACAGAATATAAATATTTTACATATTTGTGAGGCTTAAAATAGATTTCTTTTGTAGGCTGTAGCCAAAAAGTTTTGAAAGCCTCTGAAGTATTCTTATAAAGTCTACTTGCTTTCATCAAAAAACCACAAGAAATCAGCTATGAGAACTCCTCAGATAATGCTTCGAGAGAGGTCTATGTTTCTATGCTTTGCTCAGTGAAGGAGGCAGCTGTAGGCAGGCAAGGCAAGTTCTCTGGAGGATACTAAGTGAGGTTTTATAGCTGCAGCAAGTCCTAAAAGACAATTACCTTCGACTGCTCTCTTGCTATTATTTTTGGTGATGAATTTTAATTAGTAGTATTAAAAAGAAGATACTGGCTATTAAAGTTATCTTTAAATCACAATTCAAATGATAATACTGACACATGCTTAAGGACCCAGCTTAGGGGAGTTGTGTGATTCTTCCACCCGAATGCACCCACGCAAAACCACATCTACACACACACTTTGACTGGAGCCCTAACGATGTTCTCCTGTGCACAACCATCTCTATCACTGGACTAAGAAACTTCTAGTTTTCGGCCTTTCTTGAAGCAATCGCTCTTCACTTTCTAGACACTCAAAGTGTATTTGTGATGAGAATGTGAATGCATGAATGAATTATCAAATATTCACCATTACGCCTGTGTTTTCTAAAGCAATCAAAATTTGTTCGCAAAATGATGAACACCTGACATTCCAAGATTCTGCAAGATTTTCAGAATTAAGAAAGGTGCTTTAATGTCAGCTTCAGCTATTCTAATGTTTAAAATTAGTCACTGATGTTCCTCAAGGGTAATTGATCAGTTTAACCCACAGGTGACAATTAGGTACTGGTACCACCTCCCGGGAATTCCATGTGAGACGAGGTTGCAGAGCTCACTCTGCTAAGTGGGCTCAATAAACATCAGGATTGCTGAGGGTGTGCATAAGGCGACAACAGTGACCCATCTGCCACACGTCTGCTATCTCTAAATATCTAACCAAAGGACTGGAACGTTCGCCTGGGTGGGCATCAAAAATCAACTTTGATTAAAATAACACTCCATGATCCCAACCCTTGCTGGGGAACAGCTAAACAAAGCTTTTTGGGAACCAGCAGGGTAATGCTCATGTTTCTGTTTTATTCTGGTTTTCTTATTGATACTAAGAGGACAGACAACTATTAGTTCCCAACTGGGGGAGACAACAGTGGAATACATTAACACAATAACTTCTTTGGAGCACAAAGGAAGAAGAGCAGCTACACAAAGGTCATACCTTCTAAAATGGATATTTTGTAATTATTATTTAAGAGCAATTATTAAAATATAAGGGACCAGCTGTAGCAATTGTAATTCAGATTATCATATTTTTTGATCTTTGTTATTTTTGATGACCATTTTTTCATTTCCTCCAGGATCTGTAGGGTTGAAATGGGGTAGACTCTTATCTTAAGGGCTACACAGATAGATATTTCAAAGAGGCCCTTTTGTTTTGCTACATGTTTCTTAGATCTGTGTTTATATCCAAGACCTCTGTGAAGTAGAAAGTAATACACTCTAGAGCAAATTGTTTGCAAACCAAACTGAAAATTCAATCATGGATCAGAGCCATTTGCTTGCAGATATAATGAAAATTCATGATTAGATTTCAGATCATTAAAGCATTGTTTGTGGTGCCTTACATAAGAAATTAGATAACGGCCTCTTAATTTCATTCATTCCTCCAAGAAGTTCTGAAGAAAGGTAAGACTGCCATGTGCAAAACCCACAGGTGCCTTCACCAATGTCCCCTGAGTTAAGGGGAAGCTAGGATAAAGGGCACCTGTGGAAGCTGCCACATCCCTTCACAAGATGTAGCCACGTCAGGGAGAGCAGCTGTGCTGAGGAGGAAATATTGCTGAAACCCGTGTGATGGGATGTGCCCTGCTCAGGACAGAGAGGGATTTATGCAAAACTTTGAATGAAATCCAAAAAGAAAACTACAGAGCCAAGTCAAAGATGCATTATTTAATCTTAAAGGAAGTCGCCATTCATTCCACCTGCAGGTCTTCAGAGTGTAAAGAAATGTGGAAACCAACACTTGGCCATCCAGTTGTACCTGAGAAGGTGACCACGGACAAATAAAAGATGTGGTTGACTCAGCCAGGTTAAAAATGAGCAGCCTAGAAAGGAAAGGCATGAGAACCATGCAGACATGCTGTCTTCAAAAGGAAAGAAACAAAAAGGGAGACAAATACAAAGACCTTCGCATTCAAGTAAAGATTCCAGGCTGCCAGGATGCAGGTAAAAAAAGAGCAGTCAAAACATGCATTATTTAAAAATTAGTAAGAACGCAATATCTATAAAACAAGCGCCTACAAAAATAAATGGCAACAAAATGAAAGCATAAATCATAGACAAAAACAAAAAAAATGCACGTGATTAACAGTTAAATGAATCATTTAAAGCAAGGGTCTTCAAATTTTTCTGCAAAGGATCTGACTGTAAATATTTGAAACTTTGCAAGCCACAGTGCCTCTGTCATAGGTACGCATCTCTGCTTACATAGCCAGAAAGTAACTGTATGCAACATGCAAATGGATTAGTATAGGTTTTAAACTTTAGTTACAAAAATTGGTAGCAGGCTGCATTTATCCCATTTACTGTGATTTGCCGATCTTTAGTACAGAGAACTAAACATATATGGGATGGGGAAAAAATTCCGATATAAAGTGCAGGAAAGTTTCACGGGACTACATGACAAAACAAAATTTCCAGGTAAAAATAGAATGTTGGATACCAGTGAGTGCTCTGAATACGCTACACACATAACCTCTGTGACTCAGTATAACTCTGCAGCAGACAGAGGGGATTAGAACATTATGGCCACACTTTGGAGCCCTAAAACGTATGTCTAAATCCTGACCCTGCTACCTACTATCAGGATCCTTCACTTCTATATGAAGCACTTTACTGGTCAAATAAATATAAATGGTATTACCTGCTACCTAAGTAAAAATGTATTAGGGGTTAAATATGCTAATATACACAGAATTCTTTAAGAGAGCACCTGGATATACTAATTGTCCATTGGTTTGATCAATAGCAAGACTAAGTCAACTTAAATTATTAAACTTCAAAAACACAGGAAAAAATCAGGTACCTAAGCAGAAAATTTACAGGGGAAAATGAGACCAACTCCCTACATTTCCACAGCAATACTTCATTCCACAGGTCCATGTCTTTAATAGTCTAAGGGCCGACGTACATGTCCAACAGCAATACATCACATCAAGTGTTGCAGGCATAAGACAATGGGCTGGCATTCTCAAATGTGAAAAACCTCTAAGAATGAAGAACTTATAATTCCCATACTAAAAATAAGGTAAATAAGAACATTTTAAACTACATTACAATAAAATCCAACCAACCAAGTGATAAATTAAAAAGTAAACTCAGTAATGAAAAAGTCATGGTAAAAGGATGAGCACTGAGCAGTGCTTCCATTTAAATAGAGAACTCATAATGATCAACAGAGGGAATTATGTTTGCACAATACAATGTAATGCTACAATGGTGGCAAAGAAAAAACAATTTGAAGCAAGAACCAGCGAGTACAGGGAAGGGAAGAAAGTGAAAAGAAGTAGAGGAGTGTTTAAACCTTATCTTTCCTAGCCAGATGCCTATCTACTTATTTTATTTGAAGTATATAAGTTAAAATTTTTTTCACTATACACTTTTGAAAGTCTTTATGCCATCAGTGCAATGATATAAGAATTTCTACCCTCTCCTTATGAAGGAATGTTGACAATCCCTTACATTTCACTTTAGCTACTTTTTCTTCTAAACTTCAAATTAATTTAAATAATATTTAACTTAAAATTAAAGGCAGTACTCACAACCATAGTATCATTTCATATTGGTTTTCACTTGTCTATTTATCTATTTATCCATTCACTCTATATTTGTCCAGAAAAAAATGATACAGAGTGATCTATACCATACTGTTTTAGGTAGTAGAATTTAAGATGATTTCTTTCTCTCTGCTTTGTACTTCACTTAATTATTTTTTGACAAGCAATGTATAGATTCCTGGTTATTCACCAAATTCCTTTCTTTTTTCCTACCCATACTTGTGGCTAAACCATGTTTTTCAACACTTCTATTAGCTATGTTTGATCAGGTGAGTAAATTCTCTTAACACAAGGTAAGCAGAAGTAATAATCAACTCAAACTGATGTGATCTTTGATGTCATTCTTTCTCTTTCTTGTCTGGATTATAGATTGTGTGACATGACAGAAGAACAACATTGGGTTGTTTCTACTTTGTTATGGTGGATGTCTGTACACAGCATCTTATTCTTTTAATATAACAAATGTCAGTATGCATTATTTCTTAGAAATAATAGAGGAAGATGACAATCTGAGAATAAAATCAAAACCATCTATTAATAAACAAAATCCAGGGGAAATCCCTAGCACACGCATTAGAGATTCTGACAAGTAGGGCAATAGTGTAAAAACAAATGCAGCTGCCCCCATTGTGACTGAGCTCATTGAAACGTGCTCTTCACAGGGTGAAAGGGTCCATGTGAGGGTATTCAGTGACCTCAGAGATCATCTGAATTGAGGGGACACTTGAGACTTGCTCTGTTTGACTAATTTTAGACAAAGTCTGATTTATAATGTTATAGCTTATACAAGAGACTACACATCTCTGAATTCAGAAGGGTATTAGTCTCTGATATCATTACCCTTGCTATCCAACTAGGCTTCACTTGGTTCTAGGCAAACAGTTGACTCTAGACCAATCTGTCTTTTCTATACATAATTTTATACTATTTTCATAATTAGTTTTGACATAGAATCCTTTTCACATAGATTAATTTAACTCCTTTGTCTAAAACACAGTTAAGGAAACATTGCCAGCATACCACTCACTGTAATTTTGATACATAATAAGAAATTATAACTCTTTATCAGTGTACAGGGCTATTGAAAGCCAGGGTAATCATTTGGATCACTTGGATACTAATCCTGGAAGCTAAATATTTATAGGAAAAAAAATTATCTGAATCTGGAAGAGACTTCAAGAGACAATTTTGCCCAGTCCTGTATGAATAAGGAATCAAATATTTTTCTTAAACTTTTTAAGCTGAAAGATGACAGGTTTCCAGATTTTATTTATCATCACTGAAATAAATGATTTTTGAATAACCACTGAGGAGAGGAATGTGGGAAGTTAAAATAAAATTCTCATTTAGTTCCCCTCACACATCTGTCCCTGAAAACTCTTTTTGAACTCCAAAAATTGTTTGAAAGAATGAATTGGAATACAAAAGGCATGAGAATTATAGGTGTCTGGTTCACATCTTCTCAAAAAATAAAAATCCTTCAACAATGCATTAACAAGTTAGAAGTCAGACATAAACACTAATTTTTTAGTTCAGATATGTCTCATTTCCATTAGAATGCATTTGAATTTCTGAAAACTAGACTGTTTTCAGAGAGCATGCCAGTCAAAGATGTCTAAAACAATGTTGCTTGATTCTTTTTCTAAGTTAGCTTTATACCAATTAGCTATTATTTCTAGTGAGCATTCAGCCCCCTCCAAGATAACCATTCCACTTTCATTAGTCTTGAATATCTTATTAATTTTGACATTTTTCCTCTTATACATTAAGGTAGCAATAGCAGCGCTATCAAATTCATCAAGTAGAGAAAGACACTTCCAACTTGAAATCTAATTAATTTTTCATGTTCATTATCTTTTCAGAGTGTTTCTTACAAAAGGACATTATCAGCTTCTCTTTCCAGATAATTGATGCAGTCCTTCCCCCACCCTTTTTATTTTTTTCTAATAGGTGAGGAGAGACCTTTATTACTTATACTTACAATTCTTTCCAATGACTTTTCAAAGTATAAGTATCAAATATATCATTCAAAATGCATAATGTGTTACCAAAAAATCAGACCCATTAGAATGAGAAGCTCATTAAAGGGTAAGTTTCAAGAATTTACAGAAGTACACCATCACTTTATGAAGTACTGAACTGTTAATATGAAATGCACTGATATGCATTAGCTTCATTTTTAAGAAATCATATAAATAAAACTATTTCAGTGAAAGTATAGCAAATTGTATACTGAATATTAAACACTAGCTCCCATGTAAATGTATTAAACTAGCTTATAGAAAAATTTTGTTAGGGGAAAGGAGTGTGTGTGTGTGTGTGTGTGTGTGTGTGTTCATCTGTGTTTTAGGAAAAAATGGAAATATTCTGGATAAGACTTAAATAACTAGTTGTGTATTACAAAGAAATGCATAAATGAACATTTATAAAATTTTAATAATTTTAATATTAGCATATAAAAATTAGAAGTGAGCTTAAGTTGCCATTTGACACTGAAAAATAATTTTCTCTAATATACCCACCTAATCTTTAAAAAGAATATCAGATACTACAACAAGAGTCCCTGCACTGATTTTTCAGCTAGTCTACTCTGATGGTCCAGAAAGTCCGTAGTCACTAGTCACTCAAGGACAATCATCAATTATGACTTAAAGGAAAATACTTTTCTAGATGCAGAGAAAAGAAAGAAAAGTAGGGATAATCATCTGCAATGAATGGAAACTTGGTGACTGTACAGGGTGAGAGGGGCTCCTTTAAAACATTGACTGTGTTTTTAAGAAAGAAAAAGTTGGATGAGAAAAAACATGCACAGTGAGGCAATTTCTTTTCAAATCTGAGCTCAGAGCACATAGCTGTAATCCTGGCAGTTTGGGAGGCTGAGCTAGGAGTATGAGTTTCTGAGGCCAGCCTGGGAATTTAATGAAATCCTGTCTCAAAAGTAAAAGAGGCATTGTATGTCTGATTTATTTCATTTATTGCATGGTTTCTCTAATATGAGAAAACCAAACTATAATAAAAGGAAAATAAAAGATAGATAATAGGAAATCGGGAGATAGATCATTCTCATAGGGAAAGAGGGTCAAGAGATGGACAGAGAAGAAGGGCTGGAAGAAGAAATAAGATGTGCTATGTGCATGTACCAACCACGCATATTGAACATGGTCATTATGTACTGCCAACGTGTACTACTAGAACAATGCAGAGAAGGTCCAGCTCAAAGCTACAGGGACATTACCAGCACTGGGAGCTACTCACTTTCCCCGGCCACTCTTTTTATTTTCACTAAGATGTTTGCAGATGCTAATCCCTTCTTTCCTCCTGTAGAATATGTGCTCTTGAGTTGTCTTCTCAACAAAGCAAGCATAGCCTCTCACACTTAGGAATCAAGAGAATATATTCGCAAATTGAAACCATAGCTTTTACCTAATGAGGGGCATTTTTCTCTGTGAAAGTTTAGCTAGTTCATTAACTGGAATCGAAACCACACAGTCAGCTTCATTAGGCACAGGTCCATCCAACTGAGGTAACCAGCCCAAAAGACAGGGAAATGCATATAGTATGGACAGAACAAGTGCAAGGGGTCATGCACACTTACGTGTTTGGTTTTAAAATGTTCAAAGAGAATATTTAAGGGAACAAGGTAACAGCCAGCAATAAGAAAAAGGAAACATGGAAAAAAAGAATTAGAAAATCTGAAATTTTTACCTGAACTAATTGAAGTCTCATCATTAGGAGAAGAGATCTGGCCATTTTCTGGAGAATTTCAATGGGCAAAGCCCTTGCTGAATAATCTATAGACCCATGCCTAAGAATTTGCAGCAAAAATAAAACAGGATTTCAAGCAGACACAACTACTTTTTAAATGCTGTCTCAAATTATAGGGCTTTTTATGCATTTTTGCTGCCTCTCGCTATCCTTTTATTCCTTTTCTCTATCATACACAAAAGGAAGCAAAATTTGGAAGAGGGTAAAAGGTGAGCTGCTTTCACCGTGACGCATAAGCTAACATACTCCTGGTCGTGACTTTCTGTGCTATATAATTTGAGCAAAAAATAAAATGAGTCTTCTTTTCAGCAGATGAATCTTCAGTTATATTCTGAATGAGCCAAATCATGACACCATCATCTTCTCAATCTAGTCTTCAATTAGATTGCAGGGCTTAAAGGATCACCTCTCCTTAGAAATATGCTTACTTTCTCCCCGTAAGAAATACTATTTCTTGCCTGTGTTTTGTTGATACATTCTTCAGGGGAGATCATTTTTGTGTCCTACAAAAGTAGTTCTGCTTGCATGATCATTATCATCATTAAGCATTTATGAAGCACTTTAGACTTATTTACTAGAACTCATGATGTCTCTATAAGATAAGTTGGTATAATGGGCTTCTTATAAATGAGAAAATGGAGGTTAAGTAACTCAGTCAAGGTCACATAGATAATTTGGATAAAAGACTCAAAGTCTCTAACTTCCTGTTTAGTACCTAAATGAAAACTCTTAAGTGGCATAAAAAGTTATCTACTTTACACTTCAACTGTTGCTGGACATAAGTAACAAAAGAAGTGATTTTTGGCAATTGTCCTGTGGCTGACAGCATTATTTTATAGGACATGTGATGTCTCTTAATGTGAAGATACAGTTCCAACTCCAGGCAACATATCCATACTCAAGCCAAAACGAAGGAAAAAAACTGTGTTACTAAACTTTCATAGGCTCATGAGAAAAACAAATTTTTTCTCAAATAACATTCAGTACAATTCTTATAAAACTTTTCAGGGGAAGTTGATAATATGAACATTTAACTTTCTATTGTCTATAATATAGAGACAACAAAAAAAAGGAAAATCAAGACAATTGTGTCATTCAACTAATAGTGTCTACCACAGTTATTGCAGAATTTTCTGTTGAATATTCATTTGCTAAACATCCTTTGGTTGCATTAAATGCTAACATTTGCTAACAATGCAGTGGGATACAGAGCCTAACTTTTTTCTTGATTGGGAATAAGAATTTACAACTTGAAAATTTTATTCCATCACTTAATTTAGTGAGATAAAGGGAATTGTATGAAGACAGCCCTGTGTTTTCCCGCATTTACGATTTCCCTTTTTTGTTGCATCAGTCCCCAGCAAGTATATTTCCTTCACCCTCCTCTTTTTTGTCTGTCAAAATCTGCTTTCAATTCAACATCCAGCTTCTCATGAATGTTTCCACTCAATTAAACCAAAGCTCAGATACTTATTTGACATGGCACACAACTAGATCTTACTGGGACGTTCACCACCTGATGTGGGTGCATTTTCCAATTCTGAAAATTCATAATATAATTTTTCACTCATGACAAATCCCCAAGGCAAGTGACACCTCTTCTCTTTTGTATTTATATGTGTCATTATATAGAATAGCCACTAACATTTTAGGGGACACCCTGCATGTGACAGTTAAGTAATTTACCCATATTATCTTCATTCTTATAGTTCTATGAGAAAAGCACTATCATTATTCCCTCTTAACATATGAGTGATTCAAGTTCATAGAGGTAGAACAATTCGTGAAGGATACATAGGTAGTAAGTGATGCAGCTGAGATGCCCATCTAGGCAATCACTCAACCACAATGATGTCAGTCCTCTGTAATGGAGGGTGTTGGGAGCCACTGGAGCTAGTTATTGATCATATGTGTGAGGGCAGGACAGACCAGAGTGCCTCAAGCTGTCAAGCTACCTCAATATTGAAAAGAGCAGCCTGCCTGGACAATTACAGTCATTAGTCACTAGGCAACATTGTCTCTCCTGTTACTAACTTTGCAAGAGTACAAAATAAAGCCCCTACTGTTGAAATCAGTCCTCTTCTCATCAAGAGGTAACTCCACCTGACCCAGTTTTTGTCTCTTGTCTTTATTTTTCTCATAACCACCGCTGTTTCTCTCTGGGGTAGAAGAGACCAATGAGGTTCCCTACAATTGACACCCAAAATGGCACCCGAGGAGAGAAAATAAGCGGGCTGGGTGTGCACTTTCCAAAAGCGTGCAACAGACTCGGGGAAGCACATTTGTGAGAGCTGGAATTCAACACTGGAGTGCATGGTACTGGCACATCAGGTGTAAAGTGTGGGCATATATGTTCTCTAGAGCTAGAAGATATACAGGCTTCAAAGAAGCCAAAAGAGAAAGGGATATTGAGTGTAAGTAGAGGCTCAAGATTCCCAGGGATACATGTCTGTAGAAGTGTTTGTTGCATGTTTGACTACTATATTTAATTTTCTGGCTGTTTTCTGGAGGTGTTTTGTAACCATAAGCAAGTTGGTTCAGAACATTGTGTTAAAATCAAGTCCAGAGCCTAATCAGGCTGAGGAGGGCAGAGAAATGGCTCCGGCGATGGGGCCTGAGCCCTTCTAGCCTGGTCCAGTCTAAGAAAGAAGGACTTTTCCCCACCAGAGAGGTGTTTTCCCACGAACTCCATCTCACACCTCATAGAACTGACTGAGCCACAGGTGGCTACGCCGGCCTTTTCAGCTCAGAGAAATTTTACTGCGTTGGAGAGACGAGAGTCATTTTCTCCATCTCCCTAGCAATTAGCATTAAAAGAAGCCAGACAGGCAGGGGAGCCCGTGGAGGGTTTTCAACGTATCTACCCTGTTACTGAAGTTCAAGTCCCCCCAATTCCAGGACAGGTAATACTTTGTTGTGAAGCTATACCTTTTAAAACCTTAAAAGAATTAAAACAAGCAGTTGCTACTTACAGTCCTACTGCTCCCTTTACCTTGAGTGTAATGGAAATTCTAGGACGACAGGTTAAGGCCCCAAATGACTGGAAAGAATGCCTAAAGCCTGTTTAAGTCCAGGAGACTAACGTGGAAAGGAAACTTCCTTGAGTATTGCACTGACCAGGCTGCTCCTAATGTTATTCACAACATAGCCATTACAAAAGATATGCTAGCTGGGGAAGGTGACTTTGCTATCTATGGATGTGGTTGCCATGAGGGCTGCAGGGAACTTCCTTCTAAGGGAGAGGCAGCCCTCAATTTGGCTTCTGTTCATCAGGGCCCTGCAGAACCTTTCAAAATTTCACTGCATGCTTATTTCAGGCTAGGGAAAGGATTATAAGTAACACAGAAGCTAGTAAACTAATACTTCAGCAGCTAGCCTTTGAAGATGCAAGTAAATGCTGTAAAGAGGCTTTAAGAGCACACAAAAGGTGGGCCACATTGCTGAACATGATTTGGACCTGTGCAGATATTGGCCCCTCGTATGTATCGGAGGCTACTCTGGCAGCAGCTATCACTCAGGTTATTCATCCACAATCTGGAGGAAACAGTAAAAACAAGGCCATTTGTTTTCATTGTGGAAATAAGGGGCTCCCTGTCTGGAATTGCTCTGCTACACCTATAAGGGCAGCACAGCCACTGTCTGTAACTAAACTTTGCAGTACTAAGTGTCAACGAGGGTATCACTGGAATAATCAGTGTCCATCTAGAACTGCTGGGAGAAGTCTGCTCTTTCTGGGAAACCCCCGTTGTAGATTGCCTCAGCCCCATTAAATAATGGGAGCTGTCCTGATGGCTGCAATGGGGGATGAGGTGCTGGCTGCAGTCCGGTACCAAGCATGCACTCCCTCTATCTCTTCCCCTATGTGCAGGATACCAAGGGCAACAATGGTTGGCAGCTCTGTGGTGGGGAGCACCCTCCTGCCACATTCTTCTCCGCTAGGCTCCTGTCACACATGAGCCCAAGCTTTGGGCTGGGCCCCTGCAGGTCCAGCTGTGGTGATGTGGGGGTGCAAGTGAACCAGCAACGCGATGCATTTGTACAGTGCATGCTCAGGTGATAGAGGCTGCTGTACAGGGCCCGGGACCCAGGACTCCAGCCGCCCCTCACACTTCCCACACTCCTTCCTGCATGCTCACCCATATATTCCCACTGCTTCACAGGCTGCCGGCTGGAGGCCCCAGGCGAGCATGCAGGGCCTGTGGTACCAGAGGAGAATGAGGGGTCAGCAAGGAAAGCATCCCCCCTGCCAATGGCTGGGCAGGAACAACAGGAGGCTCGAACTGGTGAGGCAGCCTCACAGCCTGCACTGCAGAAGCAGGGTCGGCCCCTGGTGGCAGGGAGGGCAGGAGACTGCAGAGACACAATGTCACTGTGCAGGAAAAATCGTGGCTTGGTGCCAAGCCAGGCAAGAAGCACTTGTGCTTGCAGCAGAAATACAGCTATTATCACTGTAAGGATGGCAACATCCGCTGGGAGAGTGCATTCGTTTGGTGTATCCAGAGTACAAACCAGGTTTATTTTAAACATTTTTGCAGGATATGTCAAAAATCTTACAACCCTGATCGAGTGAAGGATATCACCTGCCAAAGTTGTGAAAGAACTAAATGTTCATGACCGGTAAGACTTTACCACATGGACCTCAAATTTCCCATCGTCAAGACCTGTGTGAGAGGTGCAGGAGCAGGCGCCTGTCCTGTGATGGCGCCAGTGCTCGGAATCCGAACAAAAACAGAGCAACCAGTGGCCAGAACAAAAGCAATGGCCAGTACTCATAGAGGCTGGGCACATCCCCTGTCACTACAGAGGCAGCAACCACAGAGTCGTTTGTCGGGGGTGAGCAGGCAGTGGAGCCCATTCCTGAAAATAAAGCAGGACTGCTGGGACCCTGCCAGCAACTTGCTGGACCCCAAAGCTGCAGCCAGTTACTGCCAGAGCCTGAAGTGGCAGTGCTGCTTTGCCTGAGGCTGTGACTGGAGGCTCTGCCTCATAGGCAGCCATGCCCTCTGGCCTTCCCACCCCCAGCCGCTCCCATTCCCTGCCCACAGTGCCCTTTCCCCAGCTTGCTGCTGCTCTGCTCAGGGTGCTACAGGGTGCACTGGGGTGACAGAGAGAACAGGGCACAAAGAGACAAAGGCCTGAGGCAAGGAGTGAGGAGGTCACCCAGAAAGAAGCTGGCAAAAGACTAAAGCTAGACGGGCACGAGAAAGGCAACAAGGACAGGAATGGGGAGCTGTGGAGACACACAGGAAACCTCCTCGATCAAGAAGCAAAGAGGAGACAGCCGTGCAGGCTGACAAGTCAGTGTGGAAATGGGGCATGAGACGCCCCAGACAGCCAGGAGACCTGCTGACAGTGGCTAGCCAGAGCCCAGGCCCCGGGGAGGAACCCCAGGGCCACACTAGCTGACACTGAACCCTGTGGCGCCACACATGGCAAGAGCAACAGCAGGGCCAGGGGGGTGATAGAGGGGCTGACTGAAAGCTGGTCAGACCTGGCAGTGACAACAGGAAGCAGGGATCAAGGGCTGAGCGCCTCATTACCTTTGTGGCAAGCATCTCCAAGGCAGATGGGATGCTCACCCTCACCCAGCTGCAGAGCTTAAAGGGCCTGTTCCCTGAGCTCTATGGCTTCTTGCAGGACTTTGTGCCCCAGGTGCTGTGCCAGACAATAAAGCAATAAGCTTCTGCTTAGTATTGATACCTGCCAAGGTGTGTCCAGGTGTGAGTGGTTTATTCTAATATAATGGTTCTAGCGAGTAGCTAAGTGGGAGAAGATTCTCTCCCACATCAACCTGATCCTGCAATTAGAGTCCATCTTATGGATAGATGCACATTTTATGTTGTGAAATTTTTAGAGGTCGTTAATTTAGCTAGCCAAACTAAGTTAAATAAACTTTTTCAAGTACATCCCAACAGTCTTTGTGTACCTACTCCTAGACATTACACTGATCGTTTTAAGATGGATCCTAAAAATGTCCTGATAATTCATTTCTTTGAAAGTGCACAGAATGTGAAAATCTATAAAAATTTTTAAAATTTTACAAAAGATGGAAGTACAGCAGAAGATAATTCAATCAGGTAAAGCACACAAACAAAAAGCCCAGTTGGGGTCCAGAATATGTTTGTGTTTTCCTAGAACATGCTGTCCAGCTGTATCATGAACTTAGATCTGGAGAAGACATTGGTTCTACCTTTGGGGAAGCTAATGTGCAGTCTTGTGACGGTGACGCCTCAGAGACCGCTATACAGCCGATAGACAAGATGAGGCTAAACCCGACCTGGAGCCAGCCAAAGAAATGGACCCAGAAGGCCCAGAAGATAGTAATCAAAATGGGAATTAAAGATTCAAATAAATGATAGGGCATATAGAGATAATTGAGCTGAAAATTACCAGTATTCTTAAGACACAATAAAATAGAAAGAAAAAAAACATATATATATATATATATATATATATACTAATTATAGATTAAGGGTTGTATTTTATCCAAATGTTTCTGATACAAGATCTCTGCTAACTGACAACAAAATCGGACAGGTCTATTTGAATTATATATTTCTAAAATTGTAATAGAGTTACTATAATTCAATTTGGTAAAAAATATATTTGAGTGCACTCTGATTTTGTAAAGATGTTTGTTTGTTGTGTGTACTTGTTTACGAGTTTATCTGTCATTCTGTGAACAGCTGTTCCCCTTTATTTTGAGCTCAATCATTTATCTTTTATCATTTCTTCATAATACATTTTGGGTTATAGACTTAAAAGCATGCTTTCACCTGAGTTACCAGCTGGTTTAAATGCTATTAAAATTAATATATTTAACCACAGTCCTTAGGGTGAAGAGAAATTATTGGACAGGACTCCAGTTGGTGAATAGAAGAGTGGCCAACCTTTATTCATTAATAAGGAGCCACCAGTGATCTCCATAGTCTCTTGGGAGACACATCAATAATTGGGTCATTTGGTCAAAGAAAGTTTTTCAGTAAGGTTTTCTCATAAAAGATGTTCTTGATACAAAACTAAACTTTAACAAAGATTTTCACATGTGTATGGTAATTCATTAGTGTCAATCTCAGGATATATGTAATATATTCATGTTTCTGGATCTGTAGTTCTTCCAAAATGTAAAACAAAGATTGCTTATTGTGATAAGACTTTCCTTCAGATTCAGACCTCTGCCTTTAACAAAAACGTGATGTATATCCCATTAAAGGACAACAAATTAGATAAAACCTTCTTATGTTTAGAGAGAGATAATTGGTTTAAAAGGTCATGTTTCATTTATGTCAAAATGAAAATTTAAGTATGTTACAAAATGTCATCGTGATTGTCATGTAGCAATGTTATGTATGGTTTTGATTTCTAAATTTCTGTGTAAAAATATGTAACTATTGTTTGTTAACATTCTATTAGGATTTAAACATTAGGATATCCATGGTTAAAATATAATGGTTCGATTTTTATGTTCTAAGGTGTTTGCTATTCAGATCAGATAGCGATATTAAGCTTATTACCTCTGTTACAATGTTGTCACTAATCTTTGCTGGATGTTATACAACTGAGGTTTCAAGACCAAAAATCAGAGAGATAAATTGGGCTAAGAGGACAGCCAATATTTTGGCTATGCCCTCTGAGGTCAGTAAAGACTCAGGACATAAGAGAACCTCCGCTGTGACATCCTATAACTCAGTTGAGTCCTTGATTTTCCGATCAAGATTATGGGACCACAGAAGAAAGTGATTCTACAATATGCAGTGTGCCTAAGGAGAGTCCTCAGGAGAGAAAAAAATCTCTCAAGCTTTCACAGGAAGCAACTTGGTCAAGCAATGGCTGTGACTCATCGAGATGGTTGACACTGACAGAAGATCAAGAGAGGCCATACTTGGTTCCAAGATGATTCCTGAGGAGACTTAACTGGCCTGGATAGACAGAAAAAAGTGAAATTTTTATTTATACATGTCTCACTTTAACTTGGTCTTAAACATCCAGCAGAAAATTGTAACCACAAGATGTGAAGAAGCAATGCCATAGTAGTAGGTTAGCTGTAAAAGGTTCAAGTCACCAACAAGCTCTGACAATTGCCAGCTACACTGATGACTGGCCACTCTTGTGGACTTTGGTTTATATGCTTAAAGCACAGATTTTCTAGCTTCAGTTGAACACCCACCACTTCTGCAACTACACAGAAAAGGGAGATATGTTGGGAGCCACTGGAACTGGTTATTGGTCACATGTGTGAGGACAGGGCAGACCCAGAGTACCTCAAGAGGTCAAGCTACCTCAGTATTGAAAAAAGCATCCTGCCTGGACACTTACAGTCATTAGTCACTAGGCAACATTACCTCTCCTGATAGTAACTTTGCAAGAGTACAAAATAAATACCCTACTGTTGAAGTCAGTCCTCTTCCCATAAGGTAAGAGGTAACTCCACCTGACCCAGTTCTTGTCTCTTGCCTTTATTTTTCTCATACCCACTGCTGTTTCCCTCCAGGGTAGAGTGAGAGACTGATGAGGTTCCCTACAGGAAGAAAGAGAGGAAAGAAGAGAAAGGGGAAGAAAAAATGAAAGAGTTGGGGCTGAGCAGTAATAAAGGAAGAGGAGAATGGCAAGGCAAGGGACAGAAGTAGATTCACCGGAATACTAGTCTCCTATGCTCCAGAAACCCTGCTACTGCTTTGGCTTTACCAAGCTCTTAAGAGAGCATAGTAGGGCAAATATTGTTGAAAACAAACTAAGACATATTCTAAAATGCTTAGTACAGTTTGAAATTCCCAACACAAAATACGATTTCTGTTCGAAGAAATGGAAATGTTTCTTACCCGATTTGGTTATTACATGCTGTATACTTGCATACATGTATCACACTACCATAATGTACTACCATAGATAGGTACAAATATTATGACTCTAAAAGTAGGGTCTCTGGCAATATGCTTTTATTTTGTTTTTGAAATTTTCAAAAGATATTTTCAGTGCAGTTACTTAAGACAGCTATCTTTTCATTCTCTCTCTTTCTCTTCCTCTTCTCTCTCTTGTACGCTTGCCATTATGTGTATGGACACGGGAGTGGATAATTTTAAATTCACCGAAGGTTTAAATCAAGCTTAGGATATACTTCGTTTGGGCGTGGTGGAATATGCCATCAAATTATTTGCATGTATAGCTGGTATTTCTGGCCATCTTCACATAGGGAATGGCTGTGAGGAAAGTTATTGTTGCCCTTTGTGTTAGCTCACCAGTCTTGTCATCTGAAGGTACCGTGCACATTTCCTAGAGACAGAGCACCATAAGAATTTGGCATAGGGTGCCTACCTCAAAAAGAAGGTTACTGTTGGGTGAGGAGCAAAGATTGAAGTGTACAGAACTTGAACTAATTTGTACAATATTTCCTCAAGATCAGATATATAAAATTATAAGGGAATGTATTTAATACCTAGTTAAAATATAAGTTCTCACCTGAAAAAAATATTCTATCTGATGCAGACTATGTTACTATAATGCACCTTATATTTATTTTGTTTTTGATGAAAATTGTACCAAATACAATTTATTAGCATTCCTGTGTTGGTAGGAAATAGAACTATAGTAATGCTATGAATAGTAAATATATCTTTGAGTAAATCCACATGTTTTATGCATTCCAATGTGCTTCAATATGACACTACCAATAACAAAAAGTGTAGCAAAAAGAAACTTTCATAAACTGTCAGCACAGATATACAAATTTCTATCATTGTGCTAGAAAAAAGGATGGATTTTACTTTTCTTTCAAAATACATAGGGAATTTTAAATCTTTCTCCCTATAAAGAGGCAGTTAAGAAGTATATAACCACAAATGTAGATAAAAATGCTATTGAGAAATAAATTAATAAAGAGATACAACTTTACTTTTCTAAACTGTCTGGTGATTGTGATTTTGCCAGCTTCTTAAAATTGTGACTGGTTTGGGTTTTTTTTTGTTTTTTTTTTTTTCATTTTTCATGCTTCTGTATTCCTTTTACTAAAGAGGTACCAAATATTACCTAAGCCTTTGGATTCTTTATAACATTGTTTTGCCCCTGAGTGAAGGAAGAAAGAACACACTATCTAATCAGCATCTGACAATTTCCTAAAGCTGTGAACAGCACAATTGTACAGTTTATGAAAGGCTATAAGTGTGAGCAGAAAAGAAGTCCAACACGGGTGACCAAAGCAGTTTTTCCCCAGAAAAGCTCTGCTTGAAGCCTTTGACAGAACTCAAGGTTATCCAGATCATTTATGAGGAAGAACAGAGAGGATAGAAAGGACTAAGAACAGAATATTTAGTAATTTAACTTTTGAAGAAATTAGATATTTGTCTATCTACAACTTTTAGTGAAGAATTGAGCAAATCAACATTAGTACAATAATGGAAATATACAGAATATGCTACAAAGTCTTTAAACCAACTAATGAGGAGGTCACGGTCTGCAGCAGAGATGACAGACTGATAAATGCTTTCAGCAAGTAAAACAGGCTCCATTGACTGGAAAAGAGACCAATGTGTGAAGATAAATAAAAAGACAGATGACAAGAGGAAGGTGAGCAAAATGGGAAAAAAGCACAGACGGATGAGAACCTAACACTGATGCAGCGGACTGCAGTATCCACACTGCACCGATGTGGGCATTTGTGGTACTAGACAAAAACAATGGCAATTTTGCATGCAAATGGCCAATTCAACAGTGTTTATTGTCACTTTGGTTGGTACAAGATAGAACTAGAAAAGAGGTTAAGAAAGAGCTAAATAAGAATGAGGAGAGGAGACGAGGGAAAGGAGAAAAGAAAGAGGCAAAAATGTATGTATGTATGTATGTATGTATGTATGTATGTACATATGTGCAGGGTGGCTAACATGGCTCCACTATTGTCTTATGTCACTTTATGGTAAGGAATAGTTGATGACTGGTTGTTTGATCGATCCTGTATGTCTGTATGTGTTTTCCTGAGCATACACTTTGAAGTTATCAATATGAATGCAACAACTAGTGTTGGTTTCCTGTTGCTTTGCCTATAATTCAATTTTGATTATACTGTTATTGTGCTACTTTGTGTCTCTCTGTTAATGCTTTCCTCTTTTTTGTTGATGTAGTTCTTATACACTTTAAAAAAATTTTTTAAATTATATAAAAAAAGGAAGGGATAACTATGTATGTATGTATGTATATGCAGCACATCTAACACAGTTGTACTACTGATTTAGGTCACTTTATTGTAAGGAATAGTTGATGATTAGTTGTTTGATCAATTTTGCATGTCTATATCTGTTTTCCTGAGCATACGCTTCGAAGTTATCAATATGTAATGCAACAACCATTGTTAATTCCCTGTCACCTTGTGTGTAATTCAGTTTAGATTGTACTATTCTTGTGCTACTTTGTGTCTGTTTGTTAATATGTTTTTGTTCTTTTACTTTTAAAATAAAAGTCTCAAAAAAAAAAAAAAGAATGAGGAAAACACTGAAAGGGAGCCAAAAGTTGAGAGAAGAACAATAGGAAAGAAAGCCATGTCAACTGCGGAGAAGGGAGGAGGCCCCCAGGATAGTTATGCACTGCTCCAGCTGTACCGGGTCTCCTTCCTCCAGCTCTGTCCCATACCTCTAACACCTGTTCTGTCTTTTAACCCAGAAGCGTTGGCTGGGCAGCAGTCAGTGCTCATGAGGTAGAACTCTCCCCTGAACCAAAGCCCAGGGGTCACTAATGGTTTTCTAGTAGAAGTGAGCATGGGAAAAAAACATGATAACTTGAAAGGATGAACCAGCTGCATTTTACTAGATGTGACCAAACGGTCAGAGAAATAGTAGAGGTTGGTGGTGAGTGTGTGTCACAGTTATTAGTTATTTGGATAAGTGCTTTATAAACACATAATATACACAACAGCACTTTAAAGTAGGTATAAATATTGTCTTGGTTACTTTTTTGTCATTGCTGAGACAAAATACCCAACACCCAAAATGAAGGAAGGAGAGGTTTATTTAGCTTACAGTTTGTGGAGGTTTCAGTCCATACTTGGCTGGCTCTGAGGCAGAGTGGCACATGGCAGAGGGCAAACGTTCATGGCCATGAAAGAGAGCAAAACAACAAGAACAAAAGGGGGGAGCAACAAGCCTCTTTTGCCCCCTTGTATTGTAAACAGGCTACTCCCACCCAGGGGGCATGCAGAACTCACATAATATCCATGCCTTCTTCTTGCACAGGCTCAACATGTATACAAAGTGCAGACCCTGGCCCCCTGCTCAGTCACTCATTTAACCTTCTAAACTTCTCACACTGACACAGTGAAGGACATCCTAGAGCAGGAAGGGCATGTCCTTTTCACCCCAGGATGAAAAACTGCTCAGTTAGTTAAGCTTCTAGACTCCTCAAGTTGACACAATGTATTAATTATAACAAATATTATGTAAATTGTATAAATTGAAACAATTTCTGCCTAGAAAAGTTTTAAAATATGGTCAGGAAAGCTGGAGCTCAGGGTTAGAGCACCTGTCTGGCATGCATAAGGCCCTAAGTTAATCCTCAGTACTGCAAACATATGCACTCATGATCACAAAAAGCGCATTTGGTAGAATTCTAAAGTAATCTTTCTGAATACATGGTTCAAGTTCTTTAAAGTAACATCAAATTATTACAGTGTACCCCAAAAATATGTTCAATTAAAATAATAATGAGAACAAAAATTTAAAAGCTAAACCATAGTACCTACTATTAGAAATGAATTACTCAACACTAACTTAAATTAAAAGCAAATAACCTCTATTGTGGGTTAAAAGCTGCAGATAAAATGACATCCTAACTCTTCATTTGGCCACCTTTTACATTCACCCACATCCATCTGTGTCTACAGAGAAGACATCTCATTGCCTCCTTTCCTCCAGTTTGAGACACTATAAAAGTCTCTATTGAATCCTATCTCTTATTAGAAAGAAACATACAAACATTAACCCGTCTTCTAGTCAGTGCTTCACCTGAAAGACAGAATCATATTGAATCCCACTCTAGGGAGGAATGATTTGAGTTTCCTCAATGAACACCCACTGACTTAGAGCTTTCCCTTAAAACCCATGTATCAAGTCATTCACTGTAGACAGCGCTTCTGCATGCAGAAGGGAGATAACTGAGCAGTTGTTTTGCCAGCTTAGTGCATTTATACACTTATAAAAAACAGCTAAGTCACTAATTTCCATTAGGAACTAATGGCCCACAAAATTTCTTGTCTTAGCTTGAAACTGTATTTGAGTTCGAAACCAATAGATTTTCCTTTGCTCTTCTATAATTTAAAATATCTAGAGCTGAAATTGTATTGTTTTTACCACACAATATATAAATATGTAGATCATTCTTAGTGAAACTGTTTTAGTTAGAACTCTCTAGAGTTCTCTTTACCCAACTGTAACTTAAAATCTCCAGAGTCAACTTTATGTTGTTTCTAGCATAAAATATATAGTTTATTGTATTTATAAGCAAGAAATATTAACAAGTTCTACCTTTAAAAACATTTAGAGGGCTGGGAATATAGCTCAATGGAATAAGCTTGGCAAGTGCAAGGTGCTGAGTTCAATCCTCAGTATTACAAAGAGAAAAACAAAAACAACAACAAAAAAAGTTTAGAAAGGCTGCTGTACCCCTGAAGCAGAGAGTTCCCCAAGATGGCAGTGAGTGCTGACCTAGCTGTTGAAGTCTCTTAGAATATATTTAAGACTACTGAATGATGAATTGTCACATGAGACTAAAAAACAATCACCTTAGCACCAGTGTCAGGTCCAGCGCTAACACTGGCCAGGCTCACAGTAAGGGCATGCCCTGTGGAGTACCAGATCTGGGATCAACTAGAGAATATGCATCCAAGTGAAAGGCAGTGGCCTCTGGGCAACTTTAGCTTTGAATCTGTGAGAAGTTGCCTGGAACCATTTTGGGTCTTTGGATTTGGAATTGTGTACAGCCAAAAACTAAATATACCATGCAGAAAAGATAGTGGAGCATACCTTAAGACATAGCTTTTGGAATTTCCTTTGTGTACTTCAAACTTAACACATCTAAAAGTAAATTTATCCACCCCTCTTCTGTCACTATAAATCTTTCCCTATTTCAGTGAGTCTATCAAAATCATAGGAGCCACTGCTGACTTCCCTCAGCTTTTCTTATTTAAGTGGACCTGCAAATGCTGCCAAAGCTGACTCCCCAAGGGAGCTACTCTCTGTCTCCACTTCTCCTAGATGAGGTCTTGCTGTGGTTTACATATTATTTGAGTATATTTCTCAAAGTTTTGTGTTGCTGGAAGTTTAGTATTGTACTCAGGGTTTTTAAGGTAATAGATTTAATATACAACACATAATTTGTAAGATTATTTTATAATATTCGCCCAAAGCGTCAAATGCAGAAGAGTGCAGGAGATCTGTCCACACACTAGAGACCCAAAGGATCCAACTGAGGGCCTGAATCCCACAACAAAAGCCTGTACAACTCCAGCCTAGACCTAGAGCCCATGGTAATGTTCTTCATGAGTCCAGCTGGAAGCCTAGGGGTCACAACAATGTCTCATGCAAATATATAACAAGGATCTGCACAGGGAAGGCCCAAAGATCAATGGTGGAAGCTAGAAAGTCTGAGACAATGGGGTGAAAGATCTGTGCCAGAAGACTGAAGGATCTTCCCTGGGGCCAGGAGGCAATGTTCAAGGAAAGGACCAGCGCTCATCCAAAAAGAACCACAGCCATTCTCAGTGACAGTGAAGACACAAGCTCCTCCAACAATGAGAACAGCCAAGTTCATATCTGGAAATCCAGTGCAACAAGCTTCTTCAGGAGAATCAGCAGCATGTCATATTCTCTTGTTGTTCTTATTTTATGCCATTGGCAACAGTCCTCAGGTGGGCCTTTCACACCCAGAACCATTCTGATTCAGTTCATCTGGGTGTTAAAATATGAACATTTTTAATCTACCATAGTTAGTCCCCAGTGCAATGATGCTAAGTTAGGTTTAAGTGGAACCTAATCGAAGGTAATTAAATGACTAGATCATGACTCTTAGAAGGATTTGATTCTGGTCTCTCAGAGAGTTAGTTCTCAGAAGATCAAGGTTATTATAAAGGCAGGCCACCTCATGCAACTTTTCTCTTCTGCATTCAGCTGTATGCCTTTGTTCTTCTCAGCCATGTTGTGACACAATCAAGAAGGCTCTCGCCAAAGACCAAACAGATGAGATCATCCAATCTTGGGCTTCAATTCTCCAAAACTATACACAAAATAATCTCTTTTCTCTATGAAATACCCATCCCGAGGTATCTCATTGTTAGCAACAGAAAATGGGCTAACAAATGAGCATCTAGGTCTTCATTCTTTCTTACCTGAGTAATGGTAAGAATGACTGGTCTCCCTTTCTGTATTTTCCCCTTCTAATGCTAATAAGTTGAAAACCTGATACTACCTCTGTCCTGTTTCACCTCCATTAGAAGTCTTCTCCTGACTCTACCCCTAAGTCCAAGCTTCTAAAACAAAATTAGGCCCTCAATGTCCTCATGACTATCACCACAGTTTTGTGCTTTGATCCTAACATAGCACGTGTTGCCAGTATTGCGCTACTTATATTTTTTAAATGCAGTCCCTATGCAAAATGTCACTACTCTGCTGCTTTTCTCTGCCAGACCAGCGTCACTTCATTAGACCTACAGCAGTTCACATGTCCCTTCCCATACAAACCAGAATTTCAGGTGTTGGTCTCAAGAATCTGTATTTTAATATGTTCTTCACGGATTTTGATGCATGCTAAAACTTGGGAAACACGGACCTATATGACTCTTATCATTTTAAATCCAAGTTAGGCATCACCTCCTCCAGAATGCCCTATTTGAGGCACACAGCATAAATTAGGAGAATCAAATACCCTCTTACAAAATATCACAGTGTCCTATACATAATGTTCATTATGTCAATAGCTTTTGTGTATTCAGTTATATTTTTATTTTATAAATTTAAATTGCTTCAAGGCAGAATATATATCTTAGTTGCTGTGGATTCCTCAACATCTAACATGTCATATTTTTTATAATAGTTGATAACACATATATAGTGATTATTTTGTGACTTTTCCTCTCCTAGCTCTTTACATATGTGAATTCATTTGATCATCACAATAACCCTTAAAGATAGATCTTATTATTATCAACTCCATTTTGCAGATGAGAAAGCTGAAACAAAGTGAGATTATACAAATTGTCAAAAGTAATCCAATGAATACATATCAGAACTAGGATGCAAAGCCAGGCAGGTCTGGCTCCAGAGTTCCCAGTCTGTATTCTCCCCCTCTGTAAGGTACTTTCCCTGCAGAACTGCAAACGAATGAGTACTTGAGTTGTCTGGCACATGATTGCCCAGTAAATGGAGCAACCTTTCTCATTATCATCACCGTCAGACTCTCACAAACCCAATTACCTGCCTAAATCTCTGCAGTCAACTGCACTCACTCCTACCTCTTCTTGGTCCCAAACACTCTCCCTTTAGCTCTCACATCAGCACGGGGAGGACTGAGTATGATACAAGGAGCACCTGGGCAAACGCAGCATCAGCTCCATCTCTTTGCCCCTTACCCCGCCATCTACAGGGTCAGGAGCCTCATCTAGCCTAAGGTCTGCTGCTAGCAATCACATCCTGCTCTAAGACATCACCAGCTGAGTCCTTACCTTGCAGCGAGCCCTTAGCAATTCTGGGAAAAAGGACAAACACTTCCAGTTCCATCTGAAGTGATCAAAGCAATCACAGTATCGACAGGCTTTGCATGCCATCCTATTGCATAGATATAATGTAGTGGGAAAATGGAAATATTTTCAAACGTTTTCCAGTACATTTGCTCTTCTCGGTGACTATTTTGGCTTGAATTATGCATCTCCCCCAACAAAATCATATGCTGAAGCCCTAACCCTAAGTGCTTTAATCCTAAGTGCTAACCCTGTGACCTTTTTAGGATAGAGGATCTTTAGAAGTAATTTTGTTAAAACGAGGTCATTAGAGTGGTCCCTGATCCAATTTCATTTGTGGATACAAGAAAGTTTGACATGGACACATAGAGAGGGAAGAAATACGAAGACACAGAGAGAAGATGCACCTCTACAATACAAGAGTAGCCAAGGACAAGTTCTCCTTCAAAGCCCTCAAAAGGATCCAACTTTGCCAGTGTCTTGATTCCAGACTTCAGGTCTCCAGAACAGTGAGACAATAAGTTTCTGTTGTTTAAGCCACTCACTTTGTGACATAGTCATTTTCCTTAATTGACTGTTCAACTTTTTGTGGGTTCAGTCACTAGGAATCAGCTATGCTGCCAAAATATTACATGGAAAATTTCAGAAACATAATTCATAAGCTTTAATGTGCACATCATTGTGAGCAGTGTGATGAAACTTGCCCCATACACTCCATCCCATCAAGGACATGTGTCAGACCTTTGTCCAGCATGCCCATGCTGAATGTACTACCCGTCCTTTAGTCAGAAGGCTTGATGTGGTATCACAGTGCTGTTTCCATAACACTTATTTTACTTAATAATGGCCTCAAAGCACATGGGTCATGATGCAAAGGAGGTATGTGACAAAAAATGTGGAAGGATAGCTTCATTCTGGTATTACATGGTAGCATATCAGGGTGTGTTGGTTTGGGGTTATTATGCAAGGTGAAACAATATAAAATACAGGACACACACTTTATACAATTATTTATAAGTCATCCAAAGAATGATATACAAAAGAGTGCAGGAAATCTGTCCACACACTAAGACCAAGAAATCCAGCTGAGGGCCTGGATCCTGCAACAATGGCCTACATGAATCCACTGAATATGCAGAGCTCATAACAGTGCCTCCCATGAATCCAACTGGAGGTCCAGAGCCCACGACAACATCTTACACAGAGCTGTTTCATGGATCTGTGCTGGAAAGGCCCAAAGGTCAGTGGTGGAATCTAGGAAGTCTGTGCCAGTGGGACGAAGGATCTGTGCTAGCAGGATGAAGGATCTGCACTAGAGCTGGGAAGCAATGCCCAGAAGAATGAGAGCTCCCCAAAAAGCACCACAGCCATCCTCAACAACGGTGAGGTCCTGAGCTTCTCCAACGACCAGGATAGCCAAGTTCCCATCAGGGAAACCAACACAGCAAGCTTCTCCTGGAGACCAGCAGCACACCATCCTCCCCTTCACAGCCAGGAGGTGATGCTCAGAGTGAGGACCAGAGCTCCCCCAAAGTGAACAAAAGCCATTGTCAGTGCAAACAAGGTCCTGAGCTCCTTGGAGGATGAAAACAGACAAGTTCATCAGGACAGCCAGCGTGACGAGCTCCTCCAAAACAACTGACAGCTCCCGCTAGCCCCAACGGCCCCTCTCCACTCCCAACAGCCTCCTTCTCCTTCTCCAGTCCCGCCTCCTATGCTGCTGGCAACAATCCTCAGGGGCCCCCCCACACCCAGCACCACGCTTATTCAGTTCAGCTGGGGGTTATAAGTCGACCACCAGTGGCCAGTCCACCACAGCAGGAGTATAGTATTTGTATATAGTTTGTACTCTGCAATTTCAGGCATCCACCAGACGTCTTGGAACATTTAGCCACTCTGGCCAACTAGTACAGTAAGCCAGATTCCTTGCCCACGGCCTTCCCACCATTCTTCCGGCTGGAGATGGGGTGCTGAGGACCTTCAGAGGAGAGAAACAGGAGAGGAGCAACTCCTGTCAGGCTGAACAGGGGCAGAGGCCCGTCCGTCCGGAGCTGTGGGGCAAAGGCTGAGTGGGGAGAGAAGGAAAACATGGAATGAGATAGGAGAGAGGAGCGAGCAAGTTCTTAGATTCCCACCAATGCTAACTACAGCCTTGAAGTTCTGAGCAGGAATATCACAGAAATAGCTCCAGGAGGTGTTGCTGCTCACTTCTCCGCAAGTTTGTAAGCCCCTCAGAGAGACCTCGCACTGCTGAGATTTGAGAGGAGGGCGTGGAATGGAAGTGGCTGGAGCGGGAAGGGAAGACGGTGCAGGAAGGTGGCAGGCCCGGCTCCCCACAGCCCACTGAGGCAAAGCCCACTTGCTCCAGTAGAGAATCAGTGACTGCTGAGGGGAGTTGTGGACTAAGGGAGGCCTGGGCGAGGACAGAGGCCACAGGGTACAATCAGCAGCATGATGACCAGAGGTGATCATAAATTTGACTCAAAAACTATAGCCACTGGTGCAACTCCCAGAGCTCAAAACAGTGACGGGCAGACACCAGTGATCAGCAGCTTGCTCAGTGATCAGTGGGATGGAGTAGTTCAGAGAAGACCGGAGAATCTCAGAAAGCAGCTTCCCCTTCTCATGTGGGCCCTCCATGGTGCCTTCAGAGTCCATCAGTATGTTTTAAGAAACAAGGAGGAGAGGCCCTCTGTAGTGGAAGGGAAATAGAAGTTTGAACTTTGAATAGATTATCTTTACCACAACAGAAACCCTATTTTAGACTAGAAAACACTGAGCTACCACTGACTTACAAAATGAAAATATTTTTGCAGTCATAAGTAGGAAAGGCACTTCCAGCAAACTTGATTATAACGGTTACTACTTTTATTTCTCTTGCATATCTAAATTACAATGAATAAAATGTTACATTGTGTACTGTTCACTCATGCATTCAGTGGAGTGCCAGCGTGTCCACAGAGGAGCCGCACCAGGCTCTGTCGGGGTTTCCCGGTGCTCCGCTGTCACGGCCCCCAGGCATTCACAGGAAAAATTCCCGCTGCGCACGGCATCATTTCTCCTCATCATGCAACCTTGCCTCCACTGCATGCATCGTGCTGCTTTCTCGAGTGCTGGATCCTTCTTAGGAAGCTTATTGAAATAAACGGGAAAGAAAAATCTTACATACAGGCGGCTGGGATAAGTAGGGTGGGATAAGTCACATGAGGGACAATCCCCACTTCCAGAATCAGTGAAGCTTGTGTTTTAAAACACTGTTTTAGCTCTCTGTGCAGCCGGTCTCTATGCCCTGGTCTGTATTGAGTTAATGATTTTGAGTATTCTGTGGCTTGAAAACTTGAAGAGAATTTTCTGGGTGATTAATAAGCTATCTGTACAAGTATTAATGAACAGTGACCTCGCACTGAAGCAAATGCTCCCTAAGTGTTTGTCTCTTCATTACTTTTCTATTATCATAGCATCCTGTCTCCTTACTTTCCTGGCAGGTGACTTTGTGTTAGTGTTTCTGCATTACAAATTCAACATGCTAAGTCACACAAAAAGAATGTGACCAAACCGCTGAGATGTTTTCTTTAATTTTCATCACTATGCAATATGTACTCACAAGGTCTGGAGTATTTCTATACAGATGAAGATTTTTAAATAAACCAATACAGTTGTTTTGCTGAGCAGTCAGTATGTGCCACATATATCATGTGCCTAAATGTCAATAAAATGAAAAAATGATAGAAAACACATTGCCCCATCCTTAAGGATGATTTACTGAAAATTCTGAATAGTCTACATTTACAAGAGATTGACATTTAGTAAAAAAACTTTTTTGAATGTTAGGTAGATGATAGGTAGGTAGGTAGGTAGGTAGATAGATAATAAACAAACATCATGTATTTCTAACTCATCCCCACAACAATTCTACTCGTTATACACGTAGGAGCACTAACTCCACTGTACAGATGAGATTACCTGAAGTCATGCTGCTGCTAAAGGCCGGAGAATGTACAGTCAAACCTAAGACAAACAGTATTAAAAGGAACACTGTATGTCATATTTGTTTCTATTTTTAAAAACACTGCACAAGAAACTATACTATTTCACTAAATACCCACATATTGAAATTAGCTGAGAAATTTTCAAAACCATATATATGTACATGCCTTTCAGTCTTACAGATTTCATCTAGATAGACTTGGACTGGCTTACCAAGCCCTGCTTATGTAAAGCAACCAATCCCATTTTAATGACGCTTTGAGTTCAGTGCTTTTTGCTGCAGCAGGGATAGAGGCAGAGTAGATGCAGGCCAATCAGGGGAAGTATTGAAACTTTCCAAATTATTTTAATCATTCACTCAAAAAATAACCAGATAAACAATCTAGCCAGGAACCCTAAAATACACCATTAGTAAAATGTATTAAGGACAAAAGCCATATAGACAATTTTCCATGTGACATCTAAATTGTCACCAAAAATGCTTTGGCTCACAGAGCATCTGGAGTTCGCTGTTCCTTCAACAGTGAAAGGCAGAGGCTCACCAGATGAGATTTTCCTAAGTCTGTTTCCTCTGAGATTTTCCTGTGGAGAATGAGTTTCCATGGGCTGGGATCAACTTTAAGATAGTCAGCAAAAGACTGGGGATGTGGCTCAGTGGTAGAACTTTTGCCTGGCATGCACAAGCCTCAGGTTCACTCTCCACCACCACCACCAGCATGAAAGGTAGTTGGGAAGGCCAGAAACCTATCATGGGTTGCATTTATGCGGAGACCTGCACTGACTATGAAGCCTGCTGAGAAAACAAGTTGCTTTTGCATATTTGGTGTCCCTCCCAGGGCCCCAGGTCACAGGCTCCACAATGTGGACACCACAGAACATTTATGAATCTCAAGTCTCCCCTTCTTTTGCTTCTCCCAAAATTCATGTTTCTGAATTCATAGCTTCCCTCGTCATAGCAAAACCTTGCTTTTAGAAAGGATAATTGATTTTCCAAGCCTAAGACAACAGGACTTTTGCTTAGTTAGTGTCATGCCTGAGGCTCTGGTTGATAAATTGTATGTAGTTTCCACCCACATTCTTACCCTTCAATCCAGGGATAACACTCAATGGGTTCAAATCATTTTAGGAGTAGGAGGCAATCTTTAGTTGCTTAATTATGTAGGTAGAAAAGATATAAAAATTCTTCAGTGTTGTCTGTCATGTGCATAAAAGTTAGAAAATGAAATGGGTTTGTTGTCATAGACACTGCCACCAAGAACAGATTTCTCTTAGTCTGTCCCTGCGAAACAAGATAAAAACAAAAAGATATAAAGGTATTTTGAGTCTTCAGCTGAACTTAACTTGAACACTATTGTTTCTCTGCTCACACACCTCATTAACTAAAGCAACCGTAAACCTCAAATGTCAACTCTGAAAACTGTTATAAAAGCACCAGTCACTGTTGCTTTAACTTTTCTGCTGCCCGTCAAACTCAGAAAATCTCTCACGTACTCACTCACATTTTCTCTCTGCTTCATTTGTAATTTCTTGGCTCAGGTAGGTGAGTAACTATAATTAAGTAAACTCACAAGTGTTGGACAGGGACAAGGAAAGCCGTCCTCACACCCATCACTTTCAGAAAGTGTAACTTGCCAGAGGGAAGGACCTCTCTTCCCTGTCCCCTCCACTTACCTAGATTTTCAGTTCTGCCTCACCTTTACCAATAAGATTGCAGAGGTCAGGGAGACTGGATGCAGTGAGTCTGTTAAAACAGAAAGTGAATGTGTTGAATTGAGGTAGCTCAGAAGACTAGCAATGAGTTGCAAAGCATTTACCTCCAGGTCTCCAGATTTATTTGGGCCCAAGTGAAAAGTCTACCCCTGAGCTCCTAATGTGAAGCCAACCTGGCAAGCACAAGGTCCTGAGTCCAATCCCCAGTACCACATACACACAAGAAAAAACCCAAACCTAATGTGAAGCCAAGAGTTGAAGTAATTTTCTGGATAATGTAGTTTCCCTTTTGAGGAAAAGAATTTTATGTTACAAAAGTATACCATATTTGTTTTAACTGAATTACTATTCTGATCTTCAATTTCACAAAGCCAAGACCTGTATTGTGGTGTTACATTCCTGTGGCTCTTGTTAATTACTCTTGCCCAAATGTGCTATGCATAAATGTATCAATGGACTTCATTCTTTTTCCTAGTTTTATGTGGTATGTTAGAAAAAGGATAAAGTGGCTGTAATTCCACTTGAAGACAAACACAGTCATCATTTCAGTTGAATTTGAGACCAAGATTGTATATTCATCTTGCCGAGGAATATTTTAAAGCCAAGTGTGGTGGTACATGCTGGCAATCTTAGCTACTCCAGAGGCTGAGGCAGGAGAATCACAAGTGAAGGCCAGGCTGGACAACCTAGTAAGACTCTGTTTCAAAATATTTTAAAAGAGCTGGAACTGTTGCTTAATGGAAGAACTCTCACCTACCATGGGCAAATCCCTGGGTTCGGTCCCCCATACTGAGACAGAAAGAAGTATTCTGTGTATTCAAAAAACATTTGTTGAGTACATAGTACATGCAGAAAATGTGCTACTTCCTGGGTTAGAGCAATAGTAAGCATATATACCATCCCCATCCTTCTGGAGCTCACGATCCAACACTGGAGGAACAATGATATGAATATTAATGATCAGGGGTGATATGCATGATGAAGAGAAGGTTTAGGGGGCTATAGGCACACACAGCAAAAAGAGCTGACCAAGGCCAGAGGTGAGTGAAGTTTCCCAGCAGAACGATCTTAGGTGGAGTTATCTGAGGATAGGGCAAATCATCGCTCTCATGTTCTCACTCAAGGTGAAAAGTGAAAGAGAGCTTCATGTGTCTGGGGACCCAGAGGAACTCAGCTTGGCTGGATGTAGAGAACAAGAGAGAACTGGTAAGGACTATGTACTTGGAACATGTACTAACCAAAATTAAATGCATCAATGAGACAGTACTTCTTCCAGGTGCTGCAATTCTAGCAGTCCATCCCTTCGGGACCTCTGGTGGGAATTCTTCACCATTTCTCATCCTAAGGGTTGCACATCCTGTTCTCATCTCTTTACTTCCTTTGTACTTTCAGACAAGAGTCTCACTTCCTTATTTACTGAGGAGATTCCCTCTTACACAAATCAAAGTGGCCCTGTGTGCTAACTCAGCATCTCCTCCTTGCCTCTCATCTCAAAAAAAATAAGAAATGGTCAATGAGAAGCCCAGGACTGAGCACCTGTGTGGTTTAAAGCTTTGCTCTAAGAAGTGAGTGGTTCTAATTATGGGCAATAACTTCAACCTTTAAAGCTAAGATAAACAGGCTGAGGCAGTGCTCTCATCACCAGGTGCTGGTGAGCTGCAGGGAGGGAGTCTTTGATCTGGTTTTGGACAGGATAAATCTCCACCTGATGTCCGGCGCCGCTCCCGACCCGCAGAAGACAGCACACAGACGATCAGATTCTA
>PVLD010002845.1:118165-155677 GCA_004027595.1 Dinomys branickii
TTAGCAAATCACACTACGCCACGTGGGCCTTCAGGATTGGTTTCAGGGCGCCGTAAGCAGGCACCTTTCTATATAAGGTATACACAGAGTCGGCAACAAGAACCAGAAAACAGGATATAGGCGCCATCTTGGTAACACGGTGGGAGGGGCTGTTTCCAAGGAGACTAACAGCAAGCCATCACACCGGCTCCCAACAACCTGACACTTTGGTTGGTACATACTTGTTTCTGCCTTTTTTATGTTCCTTCTTTCTCACTATGAAGCAGCATTTGACAGCAGAGAGAAAAGACGGGAAAATAACGTGGTAGGAGATGTGTGCTTTTTGCATGAAAACAGCAAAACAGAAAAAGACAAAAGTGAGGAGGAGGAAGACAAGAGGCATTAGAGTGATCTCGCTCTGGGCTCTCAGAATAAATGCAAACCAAAGCCCCAAGGGCTCCTCTGTCCAGAACACCAGAATAGGGAGCAAGCAACAGTCCCAGGAATTAGAAAAACAATTGTCAACAGGAAAAGAAAAAGCAAAAGGCAAGCCCATTGGTTGGTGCTCTCAGGAACTGTGTGACACTGACAGAAAAAAAATCGGACAAGTCACAGAATCACCTGAAGCAAAGAAGGGAGGATAACACATCACCCTGAAAGGGAGCATTACTAGAAGTTGTACTGATCACGAATCTTTTATTACAACTGATTGAAAAGCTAACTCAAATATATGTAAGCAAATCAAAAGGAATCATCAAGAGTCAGGTTTTCTGCATCTTTGAGTCCATTTCTCATTCATGTGGCTTTATTCTTAGGTTACATATGGTGGCCCCCAGCAGCTCCAAGATATACAATCTTGGCCTCAAATTCAACTGAAGTAAAAATTTCTCTTTCCTCAGCAGTGATAATAACTGCCATAGCTCTTAGTCTGTGATCGACACTGATCTAAGAGTTTGCTCTGTATTAATTTATTTGATTTTCACAACCATCTTGTATTAAATTGGAACAGAGAAGAGTGAAGTAACTTGCCTGAGTCACTTATCTAGCTAGTGACAGAGATGGCATTCACATCTAGCCATCAGGACCCAGGGTCTGGACTCCTAATTCTTCTGCTAAACTGACTTCAGCCAAATGTCTATGGGCAGAGGAGGAACAGTTGTGTATCCCTGCACCAACCTCCTTGAAATGCATGCTGCAGCCAGTCATATCTGAACCACATATCATGTGCCACACATTGCTGGATAAGGCCCCAAGCCCCGTATCCTGGACAATGGTTATGCAGAGGAAAGGTAAGGTGCCAGTGACACATAAGGTTGGACAGAGAGGCAAGATGTCCCCTCCAGAAAAGAAACAACATGCTGCTGAGAAATTGGCTTTTTGGCAGCTGCGGAGCAGGGCGGATTCGGAACCTGCACACCTCGGGCAGACTGCGCTAGTCTGGGTTGCGGACCGGGGTCCTGCTCAGGTCCCCGTCCCAACAGCCGGCGCCCTCCTCAGCCTGAGGGTGGGCACTGCGGTGGCTGCGGTTGGCGGCTCCTGCAAGAGTGCCAAGGAGGCAGAGAAGTGCCAGGGACCAGCAGTTAACAGGTGGGACAAGACATATTGGCACTTTGGAGCTCTCCTGCCTGCATGGATTCCGGAATAGGTGAGCCGATTGTGTGCCACAACAGGATCTCTCAGTCGGGGAGAAGCTCAACCCAGGGAGATACACCTGAGTGGCACTCCTGCCTGCACGATCCCAGGGACAGGTGAGTTGTTTGGGTGCCCCAGCCAGATTTCTGAGTCAGAGAGAAGCTAGGCCCAGTGAGGGACATCCGAGCAGCCCTACTGACTGCACAGACCCCAGGACGGAAGAGGTGGGTGGGCGCCTCGACCGGATTTTTGAGTGGGGGAGGAGCTCCACCCAGGGAGGAACACCTGAGCGGCCCACTGCCTGCATGGTCCCCGAGGCGGCGAGCTGTTCATGCACCCCAGCCAGGTCTCTAGGTAGAGAGTAGCTCGGCCCACAGAACAACATATGAGCAGCCTATTGAGCGGAACTCTCAGCAGAAAGCTTAAGGGACATTCTCCCGAAAAGAAGCATTCACTGGAGCAGCCTTTGCAACAGACCTTTGCCTTGTGAACTGCCTGGGTAATTTATAGCTCAATATTTTGAATCTGATACCTAAAAATGGGAAGACAGAAGAACAAAACGCAGTCTCAGAACTCAACCCCACCCAGAACAAGTCCTGGATGCGAGGATTCAAGGGAACTAGGAAGCCACACACCTGCAAGTTCTGAAACAATTGCATCCGAAGTAAAGAAACAACTCCATCAGGCCATAGAAGAGATTAAAGCAGAAATAAGCCACATACCTGCAATAATCTCTCAGACAAAAAATGAACTGAAAACTATAATGGAAGAAATGTTCCGTACACATAGAGAAGAAATACATAAAAGAATAGAAGAAAGTAGGAAACAAAAGGAAAAGTTACAGGAGCAATTTAGGAATGAATTACCGTGAATGAAACAGGTCCAAAGAGATTGCCAGGAATTGAAAACGTCCATTGTAAGCTTGCAAAACTGCTTAAATGAAACCTAAGATAGAATTTCAGACCTTGAAGACAGCATGGCAGCTAATGAGTGTGAAAGGAAGGATCTCATAAAATCATCAAAGACCCAAGAAAAATCAACCCAACAGCAGCAAGATGAGGCAAAACAAAATAATATTCAAGTAATAGGAGTCACTGAAACAGCAGGAGACAACACAAATGATATAAAAAGAATATTTGCTGAAATAATAGAAGAAAATTTTGCAAACAAGGTAAAAGATACTGAAGTACAGTTAATCGAGGCATATAGAACCAAAATGAGGCATAACCCAAAGAAAACCACACACAGACATACAACAGTCAAGATCCCAGATATCCACCAAAGAACACAATGTCAAAAGCTGCTAGAGAAAAGAAACACATCACCTATAAAGGAAAGCCCATCAGAATCACAGCAGACTTCTCAACGGAAACCATGAAATTAAGAAGAGCTTGGAGTGAGGTATTACAGATTCTGAGACAAAAGAGCTTCCAACCCAGACTGATGTATCCAGCAAAACTATCCTCCAAATTCAATGGAGAAATAAACCATTTCCAGGACAAAGAACAACCAAAGAACTTCATGAGTGCCAAACCAGCATTGCAAGAAACACTGAAAGATATTCCAGACAGAGAAAAGAATGACCACAATCTCAAGAACAACAATACAAAGAAACCCTCAAACAGAACAAGTAAGTAAACAGATAGCAAAAGTAGGAAAACAACAAGGAAATAACATGACTAGAATAAGCCAACATATAACCATTATAACCACTAATGTAAATGGCCTCAATTCACCAGTCAAAAGGAAAAGATTGGCAGAGTGGATTAAGGAACACAATCCAATGATACGCTGTATACAGGAAACACATTTTACTCAAAAGTAAATCCACAGGCTGGTTTTTTGTTTTTTTTTTTGGCGGTACTGGGGATTGAACTCAGGACCCTGCGCTTGCTAGGCAGGTGCTTATTCTACTGAGCTATATCCCCAGCTGGGCTGAAAGTTAAAGGATGGAAAACAATTCTCCATGCAACAGGTCCCCAGAAAAAAGCAGGGGTAGCTATTATGTTTGCAGACAATGTAAACTTCAAACCTAAAACAATCAAAAGAGATAAAGAAGGCCATTACATACTAGTTAGGGGAAAGCTGCAAGAGGAATAGGTAACAATCCTAAACATTTATGCACCAAACAATGGAGCACCTAACTTTACAAGTCAAATCTTAACAGACATGAAAAATCGAATAACTAATAACACTATTGTAATAGGGGACCTAAACACCCCTCTGACGCAAAGAGACGGGTCAACTGGACAGAAACTCAACAAAGAAATAACAGACCTGAACCAAAAGTGTGAACAAATGGACTTAGTAGGTGTATACAGAGTGTTCTATCCCACAACAACAGAATACACATTTTTCTCAGCTGTACATGGGACTTTCTCTAAAATTGACCACATTCTAGCCCATAGGGCATATCTACCTAAATGCAAAAGAACTGAAGTTATCCCATGCATATTATCTGACCACAGTGCAATGAAACTGGAAATTAATGACAAAGGGAACTCCAAAAACTGCATAAACACTTGGCAATTAGACAACAACCTCATGAACAACCAATGGGTCACACAAGAAGTTAAAGAAGAAATTTAAAAATACCTACAAATAAATGAAAATGGAAGTACAACCTACTGAAATCTGTAGGGTGCAATGAAAGCAGTCCTTAGAGGGAAATTTATAGCAATGAACTCATATACAAAGAAAACAGAAAGACAGCAAATAAATAGCCTAATGCTACACCTCTAACTCTTAGAAAAAGAGCAACAAGCCAAAGCAAGAGCTCAAAGAAGGGAGGAGATTATAAAACTCAGGGCAGAAATTAATACAATTGAGATGAAGAAAACTACAAAAAATTAGTGAATCAAAGAGTTGGTTCTTCGAAAGAATCAATAAAATTGATAAACCCCTAGCCAACCTTATCAAAAAAAAGAAGGGAAAGATCTCAAATTCACGCAATAAGGAATGAAAAGGATGAAGTCACTACAGATCCCACAGAAATCCAAAAGATCATCAATACTTACTTTGAAAATCTTTACTCGCATAGGATAGAAAATACAGAAGAAATGGACAGATTCCTACAAAGGTACAAATTACCAAAATTGAATCAGGCAGACTCAAAAATCCTGAAAAACCCAATACCAATTAACGAGATTGAAGATGTCATAAAAAACTTACCAACTAAGAAAAGCCCAGGCCCTGATGGATTCACAGTAGAATTCTACAAAACATTCTGAGAAGATCTAATGCCAACACTCCTAAAACTCTTCAAAGAAATTGAAAAGGAAACAACTCTCCCTAACACATTTTGGGAGGCAAGTATCATACTGATACCAAAACCAGAGAAGGACCCAACCAAGAAAGAGAACTATAGGCCAATCTCCCCAATGAACATAGATGCAAAGATACTCAAAAAAATACTAGCAAATAGAATAGAGCAAATCATAAGGAAATTTATACACCACGACCAGGTATGATTTATTCCAGGAATGCAGGAACGGTTCAATATTCACAAATCAATTAATGTAATACATCATATCAATACAGCCAAAGACAAAAACCACATGATCATCTCAATAGATGCAGAAAAGGCTTTCAATAAAGTCCAACATGTGTTCATGTTAAAAAACTTAGAAAAAATAGGAATAGATGGCCTCTACCTCAATCTGATCAAAGCCATCTATGGGAAACCAACAGCCAACATCATACTAAATGGACAAAAACTGAAAACTTTCACTTTAAAGCCAGAAACAAGAAAAGGATGTCCATTGTCACCACTCCTATTCAACATAGTTCTGGAAGCATTAGCCAGAGCAATTAGACAGGAGAGAGAAATAAAAGGAATAAGGATAGGAAAGGCAGAAGTTAAACTATCACTATTTGCAGATGACATGATACTATACATGGAGGACCCCAAAAACTCCACAAGAAAACTCCTGGAATTAATTGACAAATTCAGCAGCATAGCTGGATACAAAGTCAACACCCAAAAATCAATAGCATTCCTATACACGAACAACAAACAGACTGAGAGAGAAATTGAGGAAACCATACCTTTTACAATAGCATCCAAGAAATTGAAATACTTAGGAATCAATCTAACAAAGAATGTGAAACATTTATTCAGTGAAAACTGCAGTACTTTGAAAAAAGAGATCGAAGAGGATTTCAATAAATGGAAAAACATACCCTGCTCATGGTTAGGAAGAACCAACATTGTGAAAATGGCCATACTACCAAAACTGTTGTACAGATTCAATGCAATTCCCATTAAACTACCATTAGCATACCTCACAGATCTAGAGAAAATATGCCTCAAATTCATCTGAAACCAGAAGAGACCCAGAATAGCAAAAGCAATCCTGGGCAACAAGGACAAGTCAGGTGGAATCATAATCACTGACCTGAAATTATACTACAATGCTACTGTAATAAAATCAACCTGGTACTGGCTAAAAAACAGATCTGAGTACCAATGCAACAGACTGGAAGATGCAACCACAACGAAAAACCCACTCAGCCACCTAGTATTTGACATAGGGGCCAACAAAACTCACTGGAAAAAGGATGACCTGTTTAATAAATGGTGCTGGAAAAACTGGCTTGCCTCTTGACAAAAACTGAAAATAGACCCATGTCTACCACCATGCACCAAACTCAGGTCAAAATGGATCACAGATCTCAACATTAAAACAGAAACTCTAAATATATTGGAAGAGAAAGTAGGTAAAAATCTTGAAGACATCGGAGTAGGCAGAAAGTTCATGAACAAAAATGAAACTGCAAGGGAAACACTTCAAAGAATCAATATTTGGGACCTCATCTGACTGAAAAGTTTTTGTACACCTAAAGAAATCACCAGCAAAGTAAAAAGAAAACCCACAAATTGGGAAAAAATCCTAGCTGGCTGTCCCTCAGACAAAGGTCTTCTATCTAGAACATACAAGGAATTAAAAAACATGTACCTGTCCAAATTCAAAGACCCAATCCAGAAATGGGCATCTGAGATGAATACACACTTCTCAGATAAAGAAATACAAATGGCAAATAAATATATGAGAAAATGTTCCACATCCTTGGTCATTCGAGAAATGCAAATAAAAACAGCACTGAGATTTCATCTCACCCCAGTAAGAATGGCCAGTATGAAAACGTCATCCAATAACAAATGCTGGCGAGGCTGTGGAGAAATAGGGACTCTACTACACTGCTGGTGGGAATGCAGACTGGTGCAACCACTGTGGAGAGCAGTTTTGAGATTCCTCAGCAAAGTAGGTCTAGAGGTTCCATTCAAACCAGCTATTCCCCTTCTGGGTTTTTTCCCAGAAGATCTGAAAGCATCATATCACTCTGATATATGTGCACCCATGTTTATAGCATCGCAATTTGTAATAGCTAAATTGTGGAAGCAACCCAAATGTCCATCCACAAAAGACTGGATTAAAAAACTGTTGCATCTTTATATAATGGAATATTATTCAGCTATAAAGGGGGACAGATTTGGGGCCTTTCTAGGCAAATGGTCACTATTGGACACCATACTCATAAGTGAAATAAATCAGAGGTACATGTGCAGGCAACGTATTGTGTCACTGGTGTAAGAACCTGAGGGTGGGAACATAAACTAAGAGACATGAAGGAAATCTGTTCAAAAGTAAAGAACAGATGGGACGTGGGAAAGGAGAAAAGAAAGAGGCAAAAATGTATATATGAATGTATGTATGTGTATACATATGTGCAGGATGGCTAACATAGTTCTACTATTGTCTTATGTCACTTAATGGTATGGAATATTTGATGACGGGTTGTTTGATCAATCTTGTATGTTTATATGTGTTCTCTGGAGCATACATTTTGAAGATATCAATATGCAACGCAACAACTATTGTTGGTTTCCTGTTGCTTTGTCTATAATTCAATTATGATTATAAGTTTATTGAGCTACTTTGTGTCTCTGTTAATGCTTTTCGTTTTTTTTTCTTTCTTTTTCTGTTGTTAATGTAGTTCTTTTTGCTTTCACGCTTTAAAAAGAAGTTGTACTACTGACTTAGTTCACTTTATTGTAAGGAATAGTTAATGATTAATTGTCTGATCAATTTTGCATGTCTATATCTGTTTTCCTGAATATACACTTCAAAGTTATCAATATGTAATGCAACAACCATTGTTAATTCCCTGTCACCTTGTGTGTAATTCAGTTTAGATTGTACTATTCTTGTGCTACTTTGTGTCTGTTTGTTAATATCTTTTTGTTTTTATAGTTTAAAAAAAAAAAAACATGCTGCTGGCCTCTGCCTCCAAGCTCATTCCCATCAACTTCTCTTCCTCCTTATGCCTCTGTCTTCTGGTACATAGCAACACTGTGTCCACTACATGCGGATCACATGAACAGAGTAGTAACTAACAAATCTCTGCTCTCACAAACCTTACACTCTAGAGTGTGTCACACAGCATGTGACTGTATGAATTTGTGAGTGTAGGAAGAAAAAAATACCAGGGTTAGGGAGAAGAATGACAGAGAAAGGAGAATACTATTTGATTCATCATGGTGACCGTTGGAAGCCTCTTAGGTGAGGGAACAGAGACCTGAATAAAATGAGAGTGGTGGTGAGTGGTATTGATTATGGAGGATGGAAGATACAGGCAGCAGAAGAGTGAGAACAAGGCCCTGATGTACGAATGTGCTCAAGAACCTCCTGGGAGAGCAAGGATCCAAGCAGCTGCAAGTGAAAAGAGTGATGTAGGGGAGGGCTTCACCCTCCTCCTCCATGTCCCTCAGTCATTTCTTCAGCATATCTATGTAAGCAGATAACTAGAATCCTGAAAGTTCTCCAATGGGCTGGGTCTTCTGCTTGCAATGACCTCATTATAAAAATCCCAACAGCACCTTATGCTCAATCTACTGAAATTAAAATCATCCTCTTTGACTCAAACTTATTTATCCTCCTATTGTCTCCATGCCAGCTAGGGGTATGCAATCTCTGTGCTGCCTACGTGTTATGGTTTGTGTCTACACATCCCCCAAATCCTCATGCAGTCTTGGGGTGGCCTTCTAGATTTTTGATTAATCCATAGTCCAGTGCTGGGATTATGGGTGTAAGTGCTACACCTGCCCTGGGGCAGGTAGTTTGCATATAAGAGAGGGAAAGAGGCTTGCTCTCTGTCACTCCCCTCTTTTTGCTCTTGCTGCTTTGGCTGTCTTCTGCTGCCATGAACTGCTGCCCTCTGCCATGTGCCACTCTGCCTTGGAGCCAGCTGAGAATGGACTGAAATCTCCACAAACTGTAAGCTAAACTTTTCCTTCCTTAACTTTGGATGTTGGATATTTTGTTTCAGCAATGAGAGAAAAATAACCAAGAGAGAATTTAGTATCAGAGAAGTGGGGTCATTGCTGTGAGGATATCTCACCATGTGGTTCAAGAACATTTGGAAATGGCTTGTGGGAAGTGTTTGGAAAGGTTCAGAGATATTGCCTGAAAGACTAGAGCTGGAACACCTTTGACTGTTCTGCATGGGAGATTCTGGTAAGAGATCAGAAGACCAGAGCCTGATAGAAATCCTGCCTGTAAAGGCCAGGTTCAGGAGGTTTCTGCTGGGAAGAAGGACTGCATCAGCTGTTGGACTCCAGACGATGTATGTTATGGCTTGGCGGAAAGTTTGTCAGCATTTTGCTCATGTCCATAGACTTTTCCTGAGACTGAGATTAAGGGTGGTAGACTGATTAACCTGACAAAAGAAATTTCAAGGCAGTCGAATGTTGAGACAGTGGCACGGCTATTGATGGGGGCTTTTAGCCAGATTTATGCTGAGAATCAAGAGCAAAAAGCCAAGAAGAATGGTTTAAAATGTTGTGAGTTTGGCCAGAAAGGAAGCTCCAGAAAAACTGTGGAATGCAAAGATAGAGCTGGGGAGATCTCCACTGCTGAAAAGGAACAGAGGAATAGAAAAGATGGCCTGAGGACATCAAAAGAAGCTGTAAGTCTTCACTCTTTGCAGCCTCAAAACTGCAAAGGTGAAAGACTTTGCTTTGAGAAGAAAGCTGCAGAGTGCCATATTCCAGAATGGCAGCAGTGGCCACATCAGGTTGCACAATGGCAGCAGCATAGAGAATTTGCTCCTCAGAATCAGGTTCAGAGTGCTCAGCAATTGAGGCATTCAACTCCTACGGCCAAGAAAGAGCAAAGCTTGGCTACTGCTCCAGGTGGCAGCAGACTTTGCATCATCCTCATGGCACTTGTTTTAGGTATATACAGAATGCAAGAGTTCTGAGGTTAAAATGGCTTCCATCTCGATTTCAGGAGATGGCCTGTGTGGCCAGACAGTGTGCCCCTGAGGGGACAGTGTGTGAAGCGATGGGAGAGAAGCCTAAAGTGCAGTGGAGATCTCAGAATGTTGGAAAAGCCAAGAATGTAGATTGTCTAAGGAAATCTGCAAGGCGGGAGCAAAGTGGGCCTAAGAAAGAAGCCCTAGAAGCAACAACCACCAAAAGTGCCGTAAGGGTGGAGCCCCTTAAAGCCTTTAGAGCTCACAATGTATCACAGGTTGCTTCAGTTGTTCCACATGGAACTATAGGACTTAATGTTAGCCCTGCTGGATTTTGGATTTGCTTTGATACCAATGCTTTGTATCCCTCTGTTCATAGGTTTTGGAATGAAATTACTTACTTTGTGATATTGAATGTTGGAAGTGTTTAACTTTTTACTTGTACAGGGGCTTGCAGCTGAGAATTTGCCTAACATCTGGGAAAAGACTTGGTAATTGGACTTTTCAGCAATGGTGAAACTGTTAGGACTTTGGCAACTCTTACAGATGGACTAAATGCTGTTTGTATAAAGGGCTGTGCATGAATCTGAGGGGCCAGCCAGTGGTGGAATGTTATGGTTTGTATCTGCACATCCCCCAAAATCCTCAGGCAGTCATTGGGTGGGCTTCTAGATTTTTGATTGATTCATAGGCCAATGCTGGGATTACTGGTGTGAGTGCTACAACTGCCTTTGGGGCGTGTAGTTTGCATGTAATATAAGGGAGGGAAAGAGGCTCGCTCTCTGTCACTCCTCCCTTTTTGCTCTTCTGTTTTTGCTATATTCTGCTGCCAAGAACTGTTGCCCTCTGCCATGTGCCCCTCTGCCTGGGAGCCAGCCAAGTATGGACTGAAACCTCCACACACTGTGAGCTAAATAAGCCTTAATTTTGGGTGTTGGGTATTTTGTCTCAGTGTCTTGGTTACTTTTCTTTCATTGCTGAGACAAAATACCCAACACCCAAAATGAAGAAAGCAAAGGTTTATTTAGCTTACAGTTTGTGGAGGTTTCAGTCCATACTTGGCTGGTTCAGAGGCAGAGTGGCACATGGCAGAGGGCAAAATGTTCATGGCAGCAGAGCACAGTAAAAACAAGCAAAAGGGAAGAATGGCTGCAAGCAGCCTCTTCTCTTCCCTTACATTGTAAACAGCCTACCCCCACCCAGGGGGCGTGTAGCTCTCACACAGTCTCCATGCCCTCCTCTTTCACAGGCTCAGGATATATACAAAGTAAGCACCCTGGGCTCCTGCTGAATCACTCAGTCGAACCTCTAGACTCCCCAAGTTGACACAATGTATCAACCATAACACTCAGCAATGAGAGAAAAGTAACCAAGACACCAGGCGTAAGTACCCTGAACCCCTTGCACCTTGTCTCTCTCCTTTACCCACTAAGGACTGTTCAAACAAAAAGTTTTTGTCTTCCTAAAATGCCTCTCACAGCCATTCCTCTTGCCATCCAAGGAAAGACCCTCATTATTTCTAGTCACAGACAATTCTGACACTTGTTTCCTCTTTTCCTGATTTCTACCAAACTCCCTTCTAAGATGGACAGGTCATGTCTTGGAGGTCAATCCCTCAAACACATAACCCTGATCATTTATGGTAAATACTAGCACATCCATGTGGACCTAGTTAGTGTTCAAGGCCTTTGATTAGGATAATCTCAGAATATGTTTTGGGCTACTATTTGTTTTTTGGTTTTTTTTTTTTTTTTTTGGTTGTTTGGTTGGTTAGTTGGTTTGATTTGCTTTAATTTTTGATTTTGGGGAAATGTTTGGTTTGGTTTGGTTTGGTTTGGTTTTGTCTAGTGTGGTTTGGTTTAGTTTCAGCATGGCTAAATTGAAAGATTGAACCCAAGGATGTTCTACCACTAAACTACATCCCCAGGTCTCTTTTTATTTTTATGTATTCATTTACTTAGTTTACATTTTGAGACAGCATCTTGCCAAATTCTCCAAATGGGATTTGAACTTGTGATTCTACTGCTCCAGCTGAAGTGCTGGGATAACAGACTTATGCCTTAGTTCTTATTTCTAGTCAGCAGCCCAAATCACTTGTCATTCTGGGCATGTCCACCTTGTTGCTTCGATATACCAGTACCATCTTCTTGAGTTAGGGTATGTTATCCCAACGCTACTACAAAAGTCTCCATCTCTCAAAGGCCCAGGTCACACGCCCTTCATGAGCATCTGTCTTTGTTCTCCTTCATCTTTCTGGAGAGAGTTTGTATCATTGTTTGACAATGTAGTCTTTTCATCTTCCAATTTTCCTCTTAATTTTTTCCCTCGCTTAATATTTTTTCCTCTTCAGGCTGAGCATATAGCTCAGCAGCAAAACATTTCTCAAACATGCCCAAGGCCCTGGGTTCAATCCCTAGCACCATAGAAAAAATAAAGCAAATCAAAACAAAGCAAAACAAAACACTGTCCCTCTTCTTATTTTTGCTTTCTTAATAAATGACTCTAAGTCTACTCTTTTTTTCAGGTGACAAAAATGTAAGAAAGCATTCATGATCCTCCAGAGTCTCAAGTCAGTACAGCCAGCATTAGTGCCCCCCCGACTGTACACCCTAACGGCCTTGGCTTACGTTAGATTAAATTGTCGCTTTGCTGAGTCACAGAGTAACAAGTGTGTTCCGTCGTTTTTGTTTTTCTCTAGCTCTGTGGATCAGACTTTGTGGGGACCAGGCTATTGACTGCAGAGTGATACAGCAGAGGGCATTGGGCCCACAGGCTGAGGCTGGGGAGTGGAAGTCATCCTCTGCCACAGGCCTGCCTTTACCTACAGCTCAGACTTCTCCCCCAGGTTTTCTCTCTGTACCAATTATCTCTACATTCTGGTTGCATAATGTCTCAGCTTTCAGTTTCTGCCTCCATCTAATCAATCATGCTGCAGATCTTCTGTGCTAATGGAAATCACCTATTAAGAAAAGAGCAGTTAACAAAAACTGATTTGGTTGTGTTTGGGTTGTGCCATTTTTTATATCAATTGTCTCACCAACTCTCATGCACCCCACTGGGGAGGGAGGAATTCCCTTGCCTTAAATAGTGTGAGATGGCCAAACACATCACCCACCACTGGAAACTGGCAGCAGTGGTTTACCAGGCATTTGCACTCAGAGCCTAGGCTAGTTAGACAATGCATGGCATGTAGGGCCCACTGGCAGTATCTGAAAACAACAGCACTCATAATTAGGCCTTTGGACCCTGGGAAGCGCCAACACATCAAGGCCATATTTGTATTTTAATTTCAGGCCTTACCAAAATGCTCCATCACCAAATCTATCCTGAGTACCGTGCATGTGTGACCTACTTCATTTCTAACCCCTGCCACCTGCCACCACCTTATCTATCAGTTCTGCTCTGCAGTGTCCCTGCTTCCATTCTTCCCTACGCTCCCTATCACCTCCACAGCCATCATCGAGCTGTTTACCTGCAGGTGGTTACTGTTACTCAAAACGCATCATATAAAGTCAGACCTCCTGCTGTGTCCATAGATTCTGTATCTGGGGTCCAACCATCTATGGATGGAAAGTTCAGAAAACAAAACAAAACCAAAAGATGTGCTAGTACTAAACAGCTATAAACGTCTTTCTTGTCATTACTCCCTAGATGAGAGTGTAACAAGTGTTTATATTGTATTTAGTGTTGTAACTAGTATGGAGACAATTTAAACTCTCTAGCAGGATATGTGAGATGCAAACACTATGCCATTTCATATAAGGGACTAGAGCATCTTCAGACTTCGTATTTATAGGAGGCCATAGAAATGACTCCCTGCAAACATGAGGGGCTAGCTGTATTTCCATGGCACTTAAAGTACATGGAAACCCTCAACATGGCCCACGGGCCCTGACAACCTCTGAGCTTTTCATCCTTTCTTTTTTGTTTTTTGACTCTTCTTCCCATTCTCCACTCTGCTATAGCCACAGCAGCCTTCTTCCCCTCCTTCCAGTGTGTCAAGTTTATGCTAATCTGAGTGTCCTATTACCTGCTGCTCTCTCTACCCAAAATCATGCTCTCCATTTGCATAACAACTTCTTTTCGTGACTCAAGTCAGCTTCAGTGTCACTGACCATGCTTGCCCATTCTGACCATGCTTTATTTTCTTCATATAATCTCTCTCCCTACTTGATGATAAATTATCTCGTGCCTGTAATTTTTCACTATAACTTCAGCTTCCAGAACTGTGCTGAGCATGTCCTAGGCACTGAATGAATGTTTTTCAAAATGAATAAAGAACAAATGTTTAAAACTGAACAAGTAGAATTGTCTTATCATAGTTAACACATAATAGACAAATATTATGTATTCCTGTAAGTATTATTAGCATTTTAGGCTGAACTTTCCGTAGCTATGAGCATGTACTGGAGTCACATTTTAAATAAATTTCTTGTGATTATGTCTTATAATTCTCTGAGAAATGGTTAAGAATCTCACCTTTATTCTTATTTCTTCCCAGCATCTACAAAATCAAGCAACCAATCAAGCTCAGTAATTAAGAAAAGCGCTCAGGATCTTATACATGTGAGCTCACTTATCTTCACCACAGCCTGTGAGACAGATACCACGGGGTGCTATTGGTACCCTTCTTTTATAGATGAAGCAGCTGAGGCATAAAGAGGATGAGACAGTTTCCCAAGGGCACCTCAGTTAATAAATCAGTCAGTGTTCTATCAAAGATGTAAGAAGAGAGAGAGAGAGAAAGAGATGGAGAGAGATCAAGGAATTGGCTCCAGGGGAGTATGAGGTCAGTCTGGGTGTTGTAGTTTGGACCCAAAGTGTTCTCCAAAGGTTCGTGTGTTCAGACCTATGGGGCTTTTAGAAGGTAGCAGAATCAGAGGGTCTCTCGTTTCATCAGGGGGTTTATCCATGATTGGATTGATAACTTGGTGGTATTAGTAAGAAGTGATGGAAACCTAGAAAGATGAGGCCTAGTTAAAGCGAGTGGGTCAGAGGATTTATGCAGACTCCATTTTGTCCCTGCTTTCCTCCTCTCTGGTTCTCTCATCCTCCCTGATTCCTGGCTGCCATAAGGTGATTTTCTCATCTACACTCCACCACCATGGTGTTTCTGTATTGCCACAGGACTAGAAGCAATGGAACCAGCTACCATGTACTGAACCCTCTGAAACTGTTAGCCAAAAGAACCATTTTTCTCCTTTCAGGTTGGTTTTTCTCTGGTACTTTGTCACAGCATTGGGAAGCTGACTGACATACTGGGAAAGTCGAAATTTGTAGGGCAGACTGTCGGGAGTATAGAAATAGACAACTGCAGTTCACAAGAAACACATTCTTCTTCAGAGAAATCTCAGGTTTACTCTGTCACCCTTTCAATTGGTCTGGGATCACCAGATAATTGAGGCTAATCTCCTTTATTTAAAGTCAACTTCCAGTCACTATGGATTTTAACCAAATGCACCAAGTGCCTTTATGACACTTACATGAGTGGTTAATTGAGTAACTTGGCCTAGGAAACTTACACACTAAACTATCACAATGACTAACCCAGGATTTGAACCAAATCTTCTGACTGCAAACATAAATCCTCAAGCATTGTTATGCTGCCTTGCAACCAACATTTGCTGAATGTATAAAAAGAAAGAATGCCTCTGAAAAGAGGCGACCACTGTTTCTCACCTGTCCCCAGTCTTGTTGAATATCACAATTTGTAACTTGTTTCCAGGATTCTTTGAGCAGAGTAGTTTAAAATATTTTTGAAAAGCGATTTGATGTGTAAAGCTTACTCATTTTCTAGCCAGAGGTCTCTATATGTTTGGGATTTGTAGTGGAAAACCCACAAATGGAATTTCAGCACATCTGAATTCAAATGTCCTGCTTGCCTGACAATAGGATTGGCAACCTAACAGCTCCCAGCCTGACACTGCCTTGCTTTCCTGGGGAGAGTGACTAAAAGCAATTTACACATTACAGGGGGTTGAGAGTGCCTTTTCTTTATCTGCTATAGAGAGCACAGTAGCCAATGTCACTGCAGAAACCCGGAAAGTTTCCTTCAGTCCTCCTTATACTGACTCAAAAGCTGAATTCTGAACATCAGTCTTGTCACTACTCCTCTTCTCTTCTGTTCAAAGACTGCCATGTTGCTTCCTAGCACCTAAAACCCAGGCTGATTCCTAGAGATTGCCCAGGATTTTTGACACGAGGTAAGCCCCAATTAAATCTTTGAGGACCTAATATTTTTTAACTCATCTTTCTACCAGCCATTTTTTCCCCTTCTTGGCCATTCAACTGTTAGCAGGTTCTGTAGGATGAATTCTTAAACCAGAAAATCCAGAACTAAAGCATATGTGAAAATTAATACCTGAAAATGAAGACATTGTGGCACCACTGTTTGGGTCTATTGCTCATAGTTTCTAAGCCCTCAGGTACAACCTAAATTTGTCACTCAATTTTCCTTAACAAAAAGAATATAAGTGAATTTATAAATATTTACTCAGTGTTTGCCCTGCAAAAAAGTCTTCCAAATGACAAAATGTTGAGCAAAGTAGAAGCCCTTGAAAATCTTCTAATCAAACAGGAAAAAAGTACAAAAATTGAGTGTTGGGGCAATACAGGAGGCTGGTAATACATAAGGGAGCTCCAGGCTGGTAAAAAAGTTTCAATCATTAGTCCACGTTAGTCCACATTTTGAGGCTATTAGCGAAGGCCACTGAAGGCCATGGACAAGGCAGAGGGGTATTACATGAGTGACACAAAAATTGAGAAAAAAGAAAAACTGAAAAACTATCACCCACAAACATTTGCTATCTTAATAAACCCAAAAACCAAAGGGACTCGGGTTACCATCTCATAAAACCATATAGGCCAAGTACAAAAAGTGCTTATAAATCACCCAAAATCACCAAAATCCTGTGAGAACCCCTGAGGATGCCCTTTACGTGTTCCTTTCTTCTGAATGCTACAAGAAGGTGAGCACCTACTTATCTCAGATTGACAGAGCAAGGGGCCCTTCTTGATGATCTTATGATCCAGAATCCTAGTTCACATCTGGACAACAAAGGTAGCTCCCGAGAAAAAGCTGTTTGAACTCTACAACTTCAGAATATCCACCTAAAATATTTAAGTTTAAAGAGATCCTAAGGGTTTTCTAATGTTCCCTACATGCACTGCTGAAACATTTTCTCCACCTACACCAAGGCAATGATCTTCAAAGCTGGACGAAGAGAAACCACTAGCTTCTTTTCACCGTGAGGTTATATCAAAATGACTTGAGGAGCCATTCAAAACACTACCTCGCAGAACTGCTACAAAGCTTGTGTTATGGCTTGTATCTAGAGGTCCCCCTGAAGCCTCATGCATGCACTAGGGTCTTTTCAGAGATGGCTGGATCTAGGGTGTGTGCTGCTCAGACTAAAGGTGTGTGGTACTAGGTTAATCCACTACTTAGTTCACCATATTCTGGGTATTACTAATGGGAAGGCCTACTGCCCTGGGTGCAGGTGGCACCACCCAAAAGGCTTGATGCCTGGATGGGGTAAAAAGGAAAGTGAGGCTTGCTTCTGCTGCTTCCTGCCTGACCCAACACGGCTTCTTTCTGCTTTCTGGGGCCACCCTGCCTTTGGGCTTATCACCTATGGACTGAAACCTCTACAAATTGTGACATAAAATAAACCTTTCTTCCTTTAATGTGTGGGTGTTGGGTATTTTTCCCAAGCAATAAGGAAGTAACTAACAGCTGGCCTGCCCAGAACCCCACTAGTGAGTTGTGGCTTTCCACCTTTAGAATCAACTCCACAGAAAAGAGAAAGCTAAGAACCTCTGAGTTAGGGGCTTTTATAAGTGTTTGCTTTTAGTCTATTTAAGTAACCAATATGCAATTTCATATCAGGTGGCAAAGTCTGAGGAAAAGAAAAAGGATCAGACAGCTTTTTGAAACCAAATTATTGCCTCTTGGACAGATACGACTGTGCTGCTTACAAGCATTTTTCCTATTAAGATTTAGCAAGTGGAAGGGCTATAGTAAATAACCTTTCATCTGCAGGAGCTTTTCACGGAACAAATGAGAAGTAATGCAAAGTAATCCTGGGGAAGTTTAAAGAGAGATTGTATCACCTGAATTTAAAGTGATGGAAGAGAGGGAGAAGTAGGAAACTACATACAATTGCTTTCTGGAGGTAACTTTCTCTCTAATCTAAATTTTTATGTGCAGATTTTTGTTATTGTAAAAGTAATTAAGCTGACCTGGGTTGGATGTGTGTGTGTGTGTGTGTGTGTGTGTGTGTGTGTGTGTATTTGAGGTACTCAAAATCTGAGCCTAAGTAACATTACTAGAGATGGAATGGCTTTGATATCAAACAGTTAATGCATAATTCAACTTTAATTTTTATTTTGAACTTCTTCTTTTTTCCCTAGGGTAGATGACAGAGACAGATAATTTCTTTCACATTCAATGGCAGACTTGCAAGGTGATTTTTTTTCACTTTTTAAAGGCTCAACTAAACTTTTTATGCAGCAATAACCACATTTCCAGGAGAAGTTAGGAAATCTCACCATATTACACATGAAAAAGAAACAACAAAATCAAAAGAATGCTGGAGTTGCACTGATTTGAAACAAGCTGTGCATAGCTAATCAGTCAGAAAACCCTGGATTGCAACCAAACCATAACAGAAGAATATAAATGAATACAGAGCATGTGAATGATTCTTGCTGAGGGAAAGAAAAAACCCTTGAGTTATCAAATAGCTTTCTGAAAATTGAAAAATAGAAGACTCTCAATTATTGGCAGCACACATCCTTGATTAGGCAAATCTATGTCAGTCAACCAGAATATACAATAGAATAATTTAGGTTCATTCGCTCTCAATCTCCAAACATAATCATTTTCACATAGAAACTTGGCAGTGTCACACCTCATTTCTCAACAGACTGAAGAACAGCGTGCAGTCTTGAGCTGTTTTGGATCACCTTTACTGAATGAATCCTGGTACATTTCCACTCCTCTTACAGATTGTTACCAGGTACAATTAAACTTAGACCGCACTTGTCAAAATAAGATAACAAATCATACTCTTTGGAACAGTAGCCTTAGATGCTTTTTAATCATCCTCTGTCACCTGCTCACAAAGTTTAACAATTGAACTCTGTGCAATTCAACCCCGTACTTATTAGTAAAGCAGTCATATGTACAGCCATAATTATAACTTTAAAAATTTATTCTAACAAATAATTAGTACTTAACAGCTTTACAAATGTGTAATGAAGCATTAATGATTTACCAGAAACAAAGATTCAGGAACTTGACAATTCTTACTTGTACTTTTTTTAATGATTCTGTTTTGGAGAAGTTTTAAAAGATAAAATAAAACTAACTTCTAATTTGGTATTTAAGATGTAGGACAAGGTATATAGATTCATATATGTATCAATAGACTAAATGACTTGTTCTTTTCTAGTATACTAGTCAGGATGAGCTAGTTTGCCAAATTGCAGTGGTGCAGCACATTTATTCCTATATTGGTCAGCTTTCTATAGATGCTAAAAACTACCTGACAACTAAATTTAAAGGAGTGAAGTTTAATTCAGCTTATAGTTTCAGAGCTTTTGATGCATAATCCACTGAGTCAATGACAGAAAGATCCTGGCGGAAGAACATGATGGAACAGACCTGCTCACCTCATGGTGGCCAGGAAGAAGAGCACAGAACAAGAGTGCCACAGAGGAAGAGGCCAGGAACTGGGTATTTTTTCCCAACTTATCTCTCCATGACTCACCCAGACACACTCAGAAGTGGGCTCCATTAATGCTTATACAGCACTCAAGTGCGTTGAAAATCAAGATTAACCATCATGAGCCAGGTCTAGCGATGCATATCTATAATCCTGATACCTGGGAGGCTAAGGTAGAATGATCACAGTTTGAAGCAGTGTGGGCTACATAGAGTTCAATGCTGAGAAATCTCCAAATGGCTCTCCACAGTGGTTGCACCAGTCTGCATTCCCACCAGCAGTGTAATAGAGTCCCTATTTCTCCACAGCCTCGCCAGCATTTGTTATTGGATGACTTTTTCATACTGGCCAGTCTTGCTGGGGTGAGATGAAATCTCAGTGTTGTTTTTATTTGCATTTCTCGAATGACTAAGGATATGGAACATTTTCTCATATATTTATTTGCCACTTGTATTTCTTTATCTGAGAAGTGTGTATTCATCTCAGATGCCCATTTCTGGATTGGGTCTTTGAATTTGGACAGGTACATGTTTTTTAATTCTTTGTATGTTCTAGATAGAAGACCTTTGTCTGAAGGACAGCCTGTTAGGATTTTTTCCCAATATGTGGGTTTTCTTTTTACTTTGCTGGTGATTTCTTTAGGTGTACAAAAACTTTTCAGTCAGATGAGGTCCCAATTATTGATTCTTTGAAGTGTTTCCCTTGAAGTTTCATTTTTGTTTGTGAATTTTCTGCCTGCTCTTATGTCTTCAAGATTTTTACCTACTTTCTTTTCCAATAGATTTAGAGTTTCTGTTTTAATATTGAGGTCTGTGATCCATTTTGACCTGAGTTTGGTGCATGGTGATACACTTGGGTCTATTTTCAGTTTTTGGCAAGAGGCAAGCCAGTTTTTCCAGCACCATTTATTAAACAGGCCTTCTTTTTTCCAGTGAGTTTGGTTGACCCCTTTGTCAAATATTAGGTAGCTGAGTGGGTTTTTCATTGTGGTTGCATCTTCCAGTCTGTTCCATTGATCCTCAGGTCTGTTTTTTAGCCAGTACAAGATTTCTCAGCAAACTAGGTCTAGAGGTTCCATTCAAACCAGCTATTCCCCTTCTGGGTATATTCCCAGAAGATCTGAAAACATCATATCACTCTGATATATGTGCATCCATATTTATAGCAGCACAATTTGTAATAGCTAAAATGTGGAAGCAACCCCAGTGTTCACCCACAGAAGACTGGATTAAAAAACTGTGGCATTTTTATATAATGGAATATTATTCAGCTATAAAGAAAGACAGTTTTGGGGACTTTGTAGGCAAATGGTCAAAATTGGAAACCATACTCATAAGTGAAATAAATCAGCGGTACATGAGCAGGCAACATATTGTGTCACTGGTGTAAGAACCTGAGGGTGGGAATACAATCTAAGAGACATGGAGGAAATCTGTTCAAAAGCAAAGAACAGATGGGACGAGGGAAAGGAGAAAAGAAAGAGGCAAAAATGTATGTATGTATATATGTAGATACATATGTGCAGGAGGGCTAACATGGTTCTACTATTGTGTTATGTCACTTAATGCTAAGGAATAGTTGATTACTGGTTATTCGATCAATCTGGTATGTCTGTATGTGTTATCCTGAGCATACACTTTGAAGATATCAATATGCAATGCAGCAACTATTGTTGGTTTTCTGTGGCTTTGTCTACAATTCGGTTCTGATCATACTGTTATTGTACTACTTTGTGTCTCTTTTTTAATGCTTTTCGGTTTCTTCTTTTTTTTTTCTGTTGTTAATGTAGTTCTTTTTCTATCACACTTTAAAGGAAGGGAAAGAAAGGGAAAGGGAAGACAGGAAAAACAATATGTAAGAAAGTAAGTATGTATGTACAGCATATCTTACATAGTCGTGCTACTGAACTAGGTCACTTCATAGTAAGGAATAGTTGATGATTAATTGATTGATCAATTTTGCATGTCTGTATCTTTGTTCCTGAATATACACTTCGAGGTTATCAATTTGTAAAGCAACAACCATTGTTGATTCCCTGTCACCTTGTCTGTAGATCAGTTTTGATTATATTATTCTTATGCTACTTTGTGTCTGTTTGTTAATATGTCTTCGTTCTTTTACTTTTAAAATAATAATTTAAAAAAAAGAGTTCAATGCCAGCCTGGACTATGTAGAAAGACCCTGTCTCAAAAAAAAAAAAAAAATTAACCATCAAAATTTGTCATGCATAATAATTGCTTCATGTTAGCCAGCAATAGGGTTTTTGCCCAACATACTCAATCTGGAACACAGCTGAATAGAAGCACTATCTCAGTCTATGTTTCCAAAGCAAAAAATAAATAAATAAATAAGAAGGTACACATATCCTTATTGTCCAGAAGTCACTGGTCAGGGTGAGCCACAAGGCAAAGTTTGTCTTCTAAAGGAAGATACAGAGAAATCTGTCTGCCACTTACCCGGAAGGTAGAAAACTGGACTATTCATAGCTGGACAGTGCTAATGAGGAACTGAACGCAGATATGCATTAAAATGGCCAAGAGGTCACAAGAGGACAGATTCCTTGACAACACCCCAGAGGAAATGTACAGTTAATGGAATTATCTTTCATTTTATATCTTACCCCCCACATAGTTTACCAATTTATACTACTGAGGTAATAAATATTATAAAATATTCAGTATTCCATATACTGACAACTTAAAATATTCAATGAAGCAAATAAATGAGCTACAAAATAACATCTTACATTTTAAGAAAAATCATGAATACCCATCTCCCTCTGTGGGTGGGTCTGCTACCTATAGGTCATTATGGTTAGATCTCAAATGGCCCCCAAATCTTACATGTTTGGTAGGTGATTGTATTAGGGGGAATTAGGATGAGGTCATTATGGTTAGATCTCAAATGGCCCCCAAATCTTACATGTTTGGTAGGTGATTGTATTAGGGGGAATTAGGATGACTTAGGGCCCAGTATTGAGATAGGTACGAAGATTCATGTTAATCAGCGAACAACTACAATAAGTGACAACGGCGTTTTCTCACCCTGTCAATGTAGAATAGGAGATGCAGGTAAACTCTGTGGAGGAGTAAAATATAAAATAAAATCTAGAAATCTAGCCAGAAAGCCCAAAAATGAAATACACTACTGACCGTAGCACTACCAAAGCAAACTTGTCTATGTTCCTCATAAGCAGAAATTTTGCCTCCGTGCATTTGACATAGCTCCTCTGATGCAGCTGTTTACTTGGAGAGACATAAATAGCTATTTGAATACAATCACTTTGACACAGCTTATCAACATTGCAAAGGCAGGATGTAATAATATGTTTTATTGTGGATAATGTATATAGACATTCCTAAACTTCCTTACCTCACCATAGAAAAATATCAAATGGAAAATATTTGTTCTGATTATTAGTACTATTATTTTAAGAGTAGAAAATTTTATTGGAGAAAAGGAATGGGCAATAGGAATGGGGGAATGGGAACTAGAAATAGTGGCTGAGAGACAGGAGGAGTCTTGGATGGGTTGCCAATGAGCCCACCTCTCAAAGTTTTATAAAGCAAAATCACAAGGCTGGTACAATGTGGGTCAAAATTATGATCAATCAATGAGATCGTAAGTAAAGTTGCTCTTATGGTTTGTGTCTGGATGTCTCTCCAAAGCCTCACATGGTCATAGGGGGTAGGCTTTTTCAAAGATAGCTGAATCTAGAGTTTGTGATTAATTCATAGTATGGTGCTGGGATTAAGGGGGAGTGCTTGCTGGATCAGTCCACTGAATGGATTGGCCTAATCCCAGCAGTCTAGATAAGATAAAAGGGGCAGAAAGACTTGTTTCTCCCTTTTGCTCTTGCTGCTTTTTCTGTCTTCCACCACCCCAGGCACCAAGAACTGTTGCCTCTCTGCCATGTGCCACTCTGCCTTGAAGCCAACAAACTATGTACAGAAACCTCTACAAATCATGAGCTCAGTAAATTTTTCCTCCCTTAACTTTGGGGTGTTGTGTAATTTGTCTCAACAAGAGAAAAGTAACTAAGACAGTCGATTAGGTAATATTGATCTAATGGTAGCAAGAGTATATTAGTGACATCATTAATCTTGGTAAATAATCTGTAGTCTTAGGCTTATCTTTAGTCTTAGTGGTCCTGGTCTCAGTCTTCGAAGTTTTAGTCTTAGTCTTAGCAGGTAAGAGAGGATAGCCCACCCCTGATGAGATAATGGGACACCATTAATTACAAATCTCCATTATTAAATAATTTATAAAACCTTATCATGATCTTAATAATGTCACTTAATCTCTCTCTGTTCTTTAATGTCAGCTCTTCCCTGTGCATTCGATAACATAGTTAAACACTCTCCATCCTCTCTCTGTCCCAGGGTCTTTCTAACCCTTGCTTTTCTTCATTTACAGTCACTAAAAGTAATTCATAATCTTCATTATCTATGTAAATCCATGTTTTGTCTCCATAGAAAATTTAGTAATATTTTAATAATAATTGGTACTTTTTAAATATTATTCCAAACACTGACAGAATAATTTCACAGTTAATCCAGCAGGAAATGAAAAGCACTCTTCTTGCTGTTTAGGATAGCTGTGGTTTGTTGTTGTTGCTACCATTGTCATTTTCTTAATTCTCCCTTTACAGTCAAGGCTTTTCTATCACTTCTAATTCTAAAATTCCCAGCTGGTCTTTCCCTCATTTGTAATGTTTGTATCCTTTGCCTCTTTCACAATAGGCATTCTAATTTCCAAGTGAAAATGTTTCTTCCTAAGCTCTTTGGATGATTGATAGATGCCTTCAACTAGAGATCATTTATTACCATTATTCACTGCATTACTGTGAGGTGACTTCACGTTATGTGGAGACGACGGGGCTTGGTTGCGTCCTTGACCCTTTATGGGTGTGTGTTGATGTGTATGTGCATCAGCAGGTAAAGATGGAGAGATACGCAGCCAGTGTAAGCTCTCAACCCATTTCGAGTTGGATGCAGACTTTCCATTTTACTCACTTGCTGTTACAATAGAGCATTTTTATTCTTTAAATGCCTCTACGAGACGTTGCACAGGGGGTGACGCTCAGAGGTAAGTATCAGAGACGCACATTTCAAAGCCTTTCCTAATAATAAACAGGGTTAAAAAAGAGCAATATCATCAATGGGACAAAAGCCAGGAATGCAATGCACACTGCCCTTATGTGCATTGAGTTATATAAACTAATTTAATGGGTTTGCATTTTCTTGTACACTGAAACATCTCAAACTCAAAATTTCTGCTTCAAAATGTCAAAATATTGTTTACCTTTTCTATCTAAGACTGCATATCTGAGTAACAATCCAAGGGTCTCAAATTTATTTGTGGACAAGCCTCGGTGTATGTAATGCACCATTTAAGTATTTTGGAGCAGATAAGAAAATGACACAGATCCTGGCCTAAAGAGCTCATTAATGAAAGAAGCAAATAAAGTAATGTTGAGAATAGAGAGTTCCTAGGCTGGGATTTCAAAAAGGAAAATGCTAATTCAACAGACCTTGCCCAAAGATCTGGAGATTCATATCCTCTTATTCTTACATATGACCACTCTTTGGAGGAGGACTACTGTTGGGCTCAGTGTTTAGAAAAATCTGACAAAAGAATTTAACCAAGTAAGTTGAGGTGTGAATTGCCCAAGTACATTTTCTGAGAACACAAAATTTGATATTCAAAATGCTAGATTTATATGAGGACATTCTGTGCTGAGATGCACATACATGCTGAAGTGCCAAGAGGCCCAGGTGAAGAAAGAACGCCTTCCTGTCCTGCAGACATAGATGGGCTGAGTGTGCTCCAACCTCAGGCCAGCTGACTTAAAATGTAGTTGACAAGAAAAAAAGTCTTATCTTTTTCCTATGCCTTCAGCATCTACATTTTGTTTCCTAAATTCTCAGTGAGCAGCCTGCAAGAACAAGAACTTCCTTCTTCAATGGAATATGACCAGAAAACATTTCAAATAACTGCCTCCATATACCCTCCCATCAGAGCACAGGTCATCTACTTTGTAGGTCAAGCTTTCTTCTCAACTCATAGGCTGAACAAAGTACTCTGTTGCAATGAGGGGACACCTATAAGTAAATGCTTCAGTTGTATTTTTCCCAATGTCCTCTTGTTTTTCACTGTTTGATATTATATATATAGTATATACACACACACACACACACACACACACACACACATATATATAGTCTGTATGTGTTGCATAAGTCAGGGGTGAATATTAAGGAGAAGGATTGTCAAGAAGCCTTAAAGGTAGGCTTTCAGTTTACAATTTTAAAAATGAACACCATAATTAAGATTTGTATGTAGTCTTTCCTATTAAAGACTCAAATAATATTTAAGAGGGTTGAAGCCCAGAAATTTGCACCATAGGAGTGCCTCTCTGGACGAGCATCTAAATAAAGTCTTTCTAAAATATGCCAACTCTAGGCAAAATTGTAAAGTAGGTTCATCTTTTATCTTTAATGATGTCTTCCTTCCCCAAATTAGCAATCTTTTAATGTTATAGGTTGTGGCCCCAGACAGATAACTAGTGCTATCCCTCGATTCTCTGGTCCCCACCCTGCAGTACCAGAAGAAAGCCACTAGGGATCTGACAGTCACACACTTGATGTGTGTAAACCCTGCCACGACAAAGAGTCTCAAAGCCAGGCAGATACAGCTGTAACCTAGGTCCCAGATTCTGGCCTGGAAACTCAGGTTACACCTATGACAGATGGGTCAGACACCTAGATCTGACCTCAGTCACTCTGACATCCTAGTAAGTTTTTTGTATTTTTAGTGAATCTGCAATCTATCCATGCCCTCTGCTTTGCTGATCATATTAACATTAAGCCTATCGTGTGTAGTCAATTCGGTTCTGTGAGCAGCAGGTCAGGGCATTGGGAGTTGTTAGGGTGGGACAGGTTTTTACGGTAGAGGAGAAAGGAATGTGCAGAAGCACTGAAGCAGAGAGAAACACAATCCACACACTCAAAACCAGGAAGAAACCTTCTTGTGACAAGCCCAGAGAGGTACACAGACAGCTCAGCTGGGGAGAAGCGGGCAAGCACGGGCCTAGCCAGGTCAGGGTTCAGTAAGGGAAAGATGCAGATTTACAGCAGCAATGGGCAGGCGCTTGGGCAGTCAATCAGGAATGGGACAGAATTTAGTTTCCACTGTGCAGAGATCACTGTCGCTTCAGCACGGAATATAGATGAGAAAGAAGAAGGGTGCATATGAGAAGACAGGCGACGAAGCTCCTGCAGTCACAGAGGTGAGAGGCAATGGTGGCTGGGACCCACGGCGGCAGTGAAGGGAAATGACATGAGCATTTTCTAGAGTTACTTCAGAGGGGGAAGCCTTCGTAGATCCTCTAAACAGCAGCAGAACTCGGAAGACTAATCAGACTGTGTAGTCCTCAGCTGGCTTCTCTCAGTAGCTTCCCGATGCCTTTGAGATAGAATCTAGATGGAGCCCACAGCCCTCAGAGGTTTCTGCTGAGCTCCAGCTCTGCTCCCAGATTCTGCCTTTCTGCTCATCCAGAGCTTTTCCCCTGCGAGTCGGCCTGCCTGAAGCATTCTTCTGGCAACTTCCACATGGAAAGCTCCTCCTCATTTTTTTAAGCTTGGATTTGAGTGTTTCCACCTCAGAGCAGAATTCCTGCTCCACTCAGTCACATATGTACTGCACTGCTGCTCACTTCAGCACCTCGCTGGCTGCTTTGCTAGGCTTTGGAGACATTTTTCATTGCTTGTCTGTTTTCCATTTACTACCTTTCATTTGTCATGAGCATGGCAAGGTCCACAGGAGCAGAAACCTATCTACTTTGCTTATCTAGCACAGTGCCAGCCATGGCAGGTAAAAATCCACAATAAGTACTTATGGACGATGTGACAAGCTCCAGGTTTCAGGCAGGCACAGTAGGCTGAGCGATGCTGACCTTCTGTAAGGACCAGGTTTGGTGGGAAACAATACTTTAGATCCAGAAGCTACGTGTCAACCTTATGATTATTTCTCCTTTCTTCCTTCACTGTGTCCCTTAGATTTTTTTAAAGAAAGTACTGAGTTAAAGCTGTTGACCCACAAACTGCCAAGCCATGTGCAGTTTTCTAAACTGTCTTTTTCTTGTGTTATTTGTCAGTGTATTAATCCATAATTTGTTGCAATGTCTTAAAAGTTGCCAGCACAGCAAAATTACCATATTTAACCAGATTTCCAAAATAGCAAGAGGACAAATTGAACTTCATTTTTATTATTGAGATTCTTTTTTAATTACCAAATGGTAGACCCTCTTCAATATTGTATAAGGGTAGACCCTCTGTGCTTATATAATCTTTAATTGGTATGATTTTCTTCCACATTCTGCAGCAATTTTTATTTGCAATCCCACCTCAAATGATTAATCTTTTTCATTGTCCACAGAGTCCGTTTCAGAAAATTATATAATCCCTATATTCTAAATCAGGAAATGGAAGCAGAAAATGATTACCTTTGCCAAGAAAGAGTGGTTTTATGACTAACACAGTTTCAAATTCAAAGTGTATTCCAGGCTTTCAAAATTCTATTTATGAACTATGCATTATTTTCATGTCTGTTTGCTTACCTGAGTATTCACCAAGCTACTAGTACCACACAGATCAGTATCCATGCTATAAAGGCTTTTCAAATTGCTAACACTAGACATACTTCAGACTTTAAGTACCAGGAAGCAACTATGAACAGCTGCTTGTGAATCAAACATAAATCTAAGCAGGGCTGCAATATAGCAAAAGGGGAAAAAAGGCTGTGTCTCATTAAATGGCTAAAAGGAGAGTGTATCTGCTAGTAAAATCTTGGCAGAACATAAAATACCTGTTTACTGGCAAATTCTAGTCACACAACATTAAGGCTACCTATTTAAGCACGGAGCACTGGCTTCCTTCATATATAATTCAATCAAGGAGATTCCTTGTGAATCTTAGTTGCCTTAGAAGCACTATTGCCAAGATAATAAGGACCCAACCTCTCAGGGATTTGTATATAAAAATTAATCTGTTAAATTGTGCCCAGAAGCAAATCAGTTACTAATGGAGACCAGCAAACAAAGGCAGAACCAACCTCCTGTAGCCAAAGCTTTTGAGTAGTTTTCCAGGGTAGCCCCTGGTAAAGCACATAGTCAAAACCCCACCTGGGTATTAGCAACAGGAACTGTACAGGTGGAGTCTGTTTATTTTTCCTCTATCCTTCGTCAGGCCCTCTCTGAATATTATATTTGCATGTCTTGAGTTAGTTACAAGGTGACAGCTCATTTCCAGTATGAAGCTAATTTTTTAAATAAATTTATTTATTTATTTATTTATTTATTTATTTATCTTTACTTGACAGAGCCAAACGGTAATTTCACAAAAAATCCCGGGGAAAAATATCCCTTGGGCATATTTTTAATCAACTAGCACATATTTCCCATATAAATGTTGCGTAGGGACTGCCATGAAAATAACCCATGAAGTAAAATATTCCAAAATCAAATCTAATAAAGTTGGATAGAAAAATCCATTCTTCTGCTTTGGAAAGGAATGCATAATAAAACTAGGGAAATAGCTGCATAGCATTAAACTCTACAAGCCTAGTATAATCCAGAGCCTTCACGGAAAAGCAGCGAGTAAAAAATGGAAAACTAAAAGGGAGATAGCATTCAAACATGGCCACAATGAATAGATCTACCTTCAAATGAAATAAAAAAGAAAATCAATTCAGTTAGAAAGGTGTCAGGATGGAACAATTACTCATGGATAATTACTTTTTAAAAGATGATGACAATAGGTTAGTTTTCACAGATATTGATGAAGGAAAACCTTTGGGGAAATCATTTGCAAAGGTTAGCAAGGATATGAATTATTCTCTGATACGTTGGAAGGCAAAGAGGAGGGAAGAATGAGTAAAATACTAGTACACTCTAGTGAAGGTCATCAAGACAACTAAGTTGATACTATAAATTACTGTTTTCTAAAATCCAAATCTGTTATCAATATGTCTCACAGTGAACTATTTCTCAGAAAGGATGATTTGTTATGAAATGCTCAGTAACTCACCAGATGAATGGCTTTAAATGCTTTGTTCAGTAGAACACTGTGAAAGGCAAGATGAGATGTGGTTGTTCTACTTATGAATTAAGAATCTGCTTGAAACAATTACTGCTGTGTTCTTTGAAGATGTGCTCCTTCCTTTGGCCTTAGAAAAGTTGATAGTGTTTAGTGACATGTGCTCAAAGAGTTCAGCCACAAAAACAAAAAGGCTTTGTGGTTTTTTACAAGTAGTCCTTGAGTATAAGTTAATTATAGATTATAGCCTGGAGTTGTGATCAAAGGCCACACATATTCATAAAAAATGAAGAGACTCTGGCACACCTAATTTATTCATTTTCATCATCAAAACGCCTATAAATCACAAAAAGAGATGGACGACAAAAAAAAAAAAAATTTCTCTTGAATGTAAACCTAGGAGTATTTACCACACTCAAAGATGGTCAGCAATTCCTATACAAACTCTCTGCCCAAAATATATACAAATATATACAGTAAATGTAGATCTCTATGTTTATTGTGTTTTTGTTTGTTTTGGTTTTGTTTTACAGTACTGCAGCCTGGGCCTAGGTTATAGGACCTTTATATTAACCTATATCCCTCAGCACTTTTTAAACTTTTTTCAATTTTGAGACAGGGTCTCACTAAGTCAGTAAACTGCCCAGATTTGGCTAGAATTTATGATTCTCCTGTCTCAGCCTCCTAGAAGTCTGAGATTACAGGCATGAGCCTCCACGTAAAGCTTTTCTGATGCAGTTTTAATTATACCAATCCCTCTATTTGCAGGGTTCTCTTTCTTTTGTCACTTTTTATGTCGCACCTATGGACCTACTCATACGCTCTATTTCATAACTATCAGGAAGCCTTTTCTACTGCAGCAACACATAGTGTGCCTGTTTGGAGTCCATGACATCAGGCCTGACCTTCTCTTACTACCTCAGGTGACTATTGTCCTTTAATAATTATGGTGATTATAAACTACTCACAGTGAGACAGTATGCAACCTACCTTCATGTCCTTAAAAATGATAGCAACATATATTCTTTATAGGAGGTGATCAAACGATACATTTTGATTCATGAATGTTCATCCTTGAATGGGCTTAAATATTTCTTCAAATTTTATGTGGGCAAAATAGCTTAGAAGTAGTTGGCATTCATATAAGCAACAAGGTATTTTCTTTGAACCACCACATATGTGCTAGAATTATATATCATGTCATAATCTATAATTAATCTTGAGGAAGTCAATGATATGAAAGATAAAGTATAAAAATATCTTTCATTATCTTGAAAAAATTTGTCATTATCAGTGTCATAAGTTTAAGTTTAGAAAATTGGTAGTTAAAAGCAAATTAATATTAAAACAACCCCCTGCATACTATCTAATCATAGCAGAATAAGACTAGAAATCAGCAACAAAAGAAACTCTAGAAACTACAAAAACACATGGACATTGAATAATACATTATTGAATAATCAGTGGATCACAGAAGAAATCAAAGAAGAAATTTAAAAGTTCACAGAATCAAATGACAGTACAACATACCAAAACCTATGGGACACCACAAGAAACTTCTTAAGAGGAAAGTTTATATATGTAAATACACACATTAAAAGAATAGAGTTACTCCTAATAAATAGCCTGATGATACTCCTGAAGCTCTTAGAGAAAAACAATCCAAAACTGAAACTAGTAAAAGGAAATAAATTATAAAGATCACAGCAGAAAAAAATGAAATGTAAATAAAAAATACAAAGGCTAAATGACACAAAAATTTGGTATTTGGAAAAAAGAAGTTAAGTACCGAACCAAATTTACCAAATAAGAGAAAAAAAGAAAGAAGAAAGAAAGGAGCAAAGAAAGAAAGATGCAATTAGAAATAAAATAGGTGAGATGACAATGGGTACAACTGAAATCCAGAGGAATATAGGAGACTATTTTGGAAATTTATATTCAAATAGATTACAGAATCTACAAGAAAACTGAACCAAGATATAAATAAAAACCCTGAATTGTCCATTATGGGGTAACAAAGTTGATGCAGTAGTAAAAACCCTAAGAAAATCCCAGAACCTAATGGATTCATCACTAAATTCAACAGAACTTCAGGGAGAATGTAATGCCAACACTCCTCAAATTATTCAATAGAACTGAAAGGTAAAGGTATTGCCGAATTTATTCCCTGATGAGAACTACCATTTCCCTTATTGCAAAACCAGTTGAGGACTTAACAAAGAAAGAAAACCACAGGGTAAACTTCCTAGTCAACACAGATGCAAAAATCCTCAAGATATTGGCAAACAGAATCCATCCACTTATTAAAGAAATAATATAACCATGTTGGCTTCATTCAGGGATGCAAGGATGGTTCAACATACATAAAGTAACAGACACAATGCATCACATAAACAGAAGAAAGCCTAAAAATCACATAATCATAAATTTAGAAAAAGTCTTTGACCAAATTCAACAACATTCATTCATGATAAAAACCCTGATGTAAATAGATAAGAAGGACTTTATCTCAAATGGATAAAATACATTTATGGGAATCTCACTGCTGACATCATAATAAATAGGGAAAAACTGAAAGTTCTTCCCCTAAAATCAGGAGTAACACAAGTGTCCACTCTCACTACTCCTGTTAAGTACAGTACTTGAAACTTTAGTCAGCATAGTCAGGCAAAAGAAAGAAATAGAAGAGATACACACAAGAAAGGGGTATATATATATAACATGTTCCTTTACATAGAAGTCTGAAATAAATCCACCAAAATACTCTTAACAGCAAACAAATTAAGCAATGTAGCAGGGTACAAAAATCAATACTTCTCTGATACACCAATAATGAACCCATCAAGGAAAAGATCAGGAGCACCCCGGGGGCGCAGGAGGCTTGGTACCTCCTGCCTCCCGACCCTGTGCTGATCACCAGCGATTGCGGCCAGAAATCAGCTTTTTAGTGGCTGCAGCGTGGGGCGGTCTCGGAGCCTGCTTTCCTCGGGCAGGCTGTGCAAATCCGAGCAGCGAACTGGGATCCCACTCCAGTCCCGGCCCCTGCTGCCAAGGCCCTCAGCGGCCTGCAGTCCACGGCCAAGGCGGCATGAGGAGTACAAGGAGCAGAGCACCTCACTCCCTCCCCCAGACCCGGAGAGCACGAGGAAACAGAGAAGTGTCGGGGAGCAACGGATCACGGGCATAATATGAAAAATTGGCACTTTGGAACCTTTCTGCCTGCACGGATTCCGAAACAGGTGAGCTATATGCGCGCCGCGACTGGATCACCAAGTGGGGGAGGAGATCTGTCCCCGTATCTGCAGGGACCCCTGGGCTGGTGGGGGAGCGGTTTTACACGCCCCACCCAGGTCTCTTTGTAGGGAGTAGCTCACCCCACAAACCAGCATCTGAGCAGCCTTTTAAGTGAAACTCTTAGTAGAAAGATTAAGGGACATTCCCCCGAAGAGAAGGAGCCATTGGAGCAGCCGTTGCAATGGACCTTTGCCTGGTGAACTGCCTGGGTAATTTATAGCTCAACAGTTTGAATCTGATATCCAAAAATGGGAAGACAGAAGAACAAAACGCAGTCTCAGAACTCAACCCCACCCAGAACAAGTCCTGGATGCAAGGATATAGGGGAACTAGGAAACCACATACCTGCAAGTTCTGAAACGATTGCATTCAAAATAAAGAAACATCTCCAATAAGCCATAGAAGAGATTAAAACAGAAATAAGCCACATACCTACAATTTATGAAACAATTGCGTCCGAAGTAATGAAACAACTCCATCAGGCGATAGAACAGATTAGGCAGAAATTAGTCACATACCTGCAATCTTGGAAATGATCACATCCGAAGTAAAGAAACAACTCCATCAGGCCACAAAAGAGATTAAAGTAGAAATAATCACTCAGACAAAAAATGAACTGAAAACCATAATGGAAGAAATGTTCAGCACACACAGAGAAGAAATAGATAAAAGAATAGAAGAAAATAGGAAACAAATGGAAACGTTACAAGAGCAATTTAGGAATGAATTACCATGAATGAAACAGATCCAAAGAGATTTCCAGGAACTGAAAACTTCCATTGAAAGCTGGGAAAACTGCTTAAATGAAGGCAAAGATAGAATTTCAGATCTTGAAGACAGCATGGCAGCTAATAAACGTGAAAGGAAGGATCTCATAAAGTCATCAAGGATCCAAGAAAAATCAGTCCAACAGCTGCAAGATGAGGCAAACAGAAATAATATTCGAGTTATAGGAGTTAGTGAAAAAGCAGGAGACAACACAAATGATATAAAAAGAATATTTGCTGAAATAATAGAAGAAAATTTCCCAAACATGTTATAAGATACTGAAGTACAGTTAATTGAGGCATATAGAACCCCAACGAGCCATAACCCAAACAAAACCATACACAGAGATATAATAGTCAAGATCCCAGATATCCAGCAAAAGAATACAATATTAAAAGCTGCTAGCAAAAAGAAACAGATCACCTACAAAGGAAAGCCTATCAGAATCACAGCAGACTTCTCAACGGAAACCAAGAAATCAAGAAGAGCTTGGAGTAAGATATTACAGATTCTGAGACAAAACACCTTCCAACCCAGACGGATGTATCCTGAAAAACTATCCTCCAAATTCAATGGAGAAATAAAATATTTCCATGAAAAAGAACAACTGAATAACTTCATGAGTGCCAAACCAGCCTTGCAAAAAGCACTAAAAAATATTCTACACAGAGAAAAAAGAGACCAGAATCTCAAGAACAACGATAAAAATAACCCCCTAAACAGAACAAGTAAGTAAACAGCAAAAGAAGGAAAACAACAAGTAAATAACATGACTAGAATAAGCCAAAATATAACCATTATAACCATTAATGTAAATAGCCTCAATTCACAAATCAAAAGGAAAAGATTGGAAGAGTGGATTAAGGAAAACAATGCAACGATATGCTGTATACAGGAAACACATTTTACTCAAAAGGAAATCCACAGGTTGAAAGTTAAAGGTTGGAAAACAATTCTCCATGCAACGGGTCCCCAGAAAAAAGCAGGGGTAGTTATTATATTTGCAGACAACGTAAACTTCAAACCAAAAACAATCAAAAGAGATAAAGAAGGCCATTACATACTAGTTAGGGGAAAGCTGCAAGAGGAATAGGTAACAATCCTAAACATTTATGCACCAAACAATGGAGCACCTAACTTTACAAGTCAAATCTTAACAGACATGAAAAATCGAATAACTAATAACACTATGGTAATAGGGGACCTAAACACCCCTCTGACGCAAAGAGACAGGTCAACTGGACAGAAACTCAACAAAGAAATAACAGACCTGAACCAAAAGTGTGAACAAATGGACTTAGTAGATGTATACAGAGTGTTATATCCCACAACAACAGAATACACATTTTTCTCAGCTGCACATGGGACTTTCTCTAAAATTGACCACATTCTAGCCCATAGAGCATATCTACCTAAATGCAAAAGAACTGAAGTTATCCTATGCATATTATCTGACCACAGTGCAATGAAACTGGAAATTAATGACAAAGGGAACTGCAAAAGCCGCACAAACACTTGGCAATTAGACAACAACCTCATGAACAACCAATGGGTCACACAAGAAATTAAAGAAGAAATTTAAAAATACCTACAAATAAATGAAAATGGAAGTACAACCTACTGAAATATGTAGGATGCAATGAAAGCAGTCCTTAGAGGGAAATTTATAGCAATGAACTCATATACAAATAAAACAGAAAGAGAGCAAATAAATAGCCTAATGCTACACCTCAAACTCTTAGAAAAAGAGGAACAAGCCAAACGAAGAGCTCAAAAAGGGAGGAGATTATAAAACTCAGGGCAGAAATTAATACAATTGAGATGAAGAAAACTCTACAAAAAATTAGTGAATCAAAGAGTTGGTTCTTTGAAAGAATAAATAAAATTGATAAACCTCTAGCCAACCTTATCAAAAAAAGAAGGGAAAGATCTCAAATTCATGCAATAAGGAATGAAAAGGATGAAGTCACTACAGATCCCACAGAAATCCAAAAGATCATTAATACCTACTTTGAAAATCTTTACTCCCATAGGATAGAAAATACAGAAGAAATGGACAGATTCCTAGAAAGGTACAAATTACCAAAATTGAATCAGGAAGACTCAAAATTCCTGAACAACCCAATATCAATAAATGAGATTGAAAACATCATTAAAAACTTAACAACAAAGAAAAGCCCAGGCCCTGATGGATTCACAGCAGAATTCTATAAAACACTCAGAGAAGATTTAATGCCAACACTCCTGAAACTCCTCAATGAAATCTAAAAGGAAGTAACTCTCCTTAACACATTCCAGAAGGCAAGTATTATACTGATACCAAAACCAGAGAGGGACCCAACCAAGAAAGAGAGCTACAGGCCAATCTCCCTAATGAACATAGATGCAAAGATACTCAACAAAATACTGGCAAATAGATTACAGCGAATCATGAGGAAAATTATACACCACGACCAGGTAGGATCCATTCCAGGAATGCAGGGATGCTTCAATATTTGCGAATCAAGAAATGTAATACATCACATTAACACAGTCAAAGACAAAAATCACATCATCATCTCAATAGATGCAGAAAAGGCATTCGACAAAGTCCAACATGCATTCATGTTGAAAACCTTAGAAAAAATAGGAATAGATGGCCTCTACCTCAATCTGATCAAAGCCATCTATGACAAACCAACAGCCAACATCATACTAAATGGACATAAACTGAAAACTTTCACTTTAAAGTCAGGAACAAGACAAGGATGTCCATTGTCACCACTCCTATTCAACATAGTTCTGGAAGCATTAGCCAGAGCAATCAGACAAGAGGGAGAAATAAAAGGAATAAGGATAGGAAAGGAAGAATTTAAGCTATCACTATTTGCAGACGACATGATACTATACATGGAGGACCCCAAAAGGTCCACGAGAAAACTCCTGGAATTAATTGACAAATTCAGCAGCTTAGCTGGATACAAAGTCAACACCCAAAAATCAATAGCATTCCTATACACAAACAACAAAGAGACTGAGAGAGAAATTGAGGAAACCATACCTTTTACAATAGCAACCAAGAAATTGAAATACTTAGGAATCAATCTAACAAAGAATGTGAAAGGTCTATTCAGTGAAAACTACAGTACTCTGAAAGAGGAGATCGAAGAGGATTTCAATAAATGGAAAAACATACCCTGCTTATGGTTAGGAAGAACTAACATTGTGAAAATGGCCATACTACCAAACCTGTTGTACAGATTCAATGCAATTCCCATTAAACTACCATTGGCATACCTCACAGATCTAGAGAAAATATGCCTCAAATTCATCTGGAACCAGAAGAGACCCAGAATAGCAAAAGCAATACTAGGCGATAAGGACAAGTCAGGTGGAATCACAATCCCTGACCTGAAATCATACTACAAAGCTACTGTAATAAAATCAACCTGGTACTGGCTAAGAAACAGACCTGAGGATCAATAGAACAGACTGGAAGATGCAACCATAACGAAAAACCAACTCAGCTACCTAATATTTGACAAAGTGGTCAAACAAACTCACTGGAAAAAAGAAGGCCTGTTTAATAAATGGTGCTGGAAAAACTGGCTTGCCTCTTGCCGAAAACTGAAAATAGACCCAAGTCTATCACCATGCACCAAACTCAGGTCAAAATGGATCACAGACCTCAATATTAAAACAGAAACTCTAAATCTATTGGAAGAGAAAGTAGGTAAAAATCTTGAAGACATAGGAGTAGGCAGAGAGTTCATGAACAA